>WEDG01004129.1:0-55000 GCA_017591395.1 Schistocephalus solidus
CTCGTCATTGGGGGAGCGTAGGCGCTGATGATGGTGGCGAACTGGTCTCCCCGAAGAGGCAGGCGGAGGCTCATCAGGCGATCATTGATACCCTGCGGCAGACAGGGGCAGACGTCCCACGATGTCGTTACGGATGGCAAAGGCAACACCAGCGTCGCGTCGCTCTGCCTTTGGCCGGCCGCTCCAGAAGAAAGTGTAGCTGGCCCCCACCTCCTCCAGCTGACCCCTGCTCAGAGAATCGGGTCTCGCTGAGAGCAGCAATAGTCCACCTTGTAGCGCGCCAGTTCCCGAGCGACTAGCGCCGTCCTCCGTTCCGGCCGGTTGCTCCTAGGATTGTCTAAACGGAACGAACATTCCAGGCTGCTAGTGTGAGTGGACTCACCCGAGCAGCCTGGAGAGTATGGCGAGGGGATGAGGACGGGGGGTATTGTTGTTTGTTTGAGTTTTTACGACCGCGTAGTTTGCGATCTGCGAGCCGCGGCCGGCTGCAGAAGACGTGAGAACCAGCATTTTTAGGGGCACATTTTCTAGCCCCTTCCTCCGCGAGGAGGCAAGCAGTGCTATCCCTAAATAGGGCTGCTCGGACATCCCAGACGGCTGCCGAACTCCACTATGGGTCACGGTTTTTGGTTTAGTGGAAGAACGACCCGAGTTAGTCTGGGCCGCCTACGGGGTTGCTGTCGCCCCACCGTAGGACTTTTTGAGAGGGGGAGATGGGAAGTTCGGGAGTCAGACATACTGGGTGTGGAGGCACACACAACACCGGAGACCCTCACCTGGTTTAGCCCGCCGGTCGTGACGGTTGCCCGGGGTGTGGCCGCTGGGCAAACCCCAACTTCGAGGAGCCACAGGTGAGAGTTGGGTACCAGTTAGAGGCGGCCACAGGAGCATTCACCACCTGTACGAGACAAATGGAGCGACCAAATGCAAGCTGTGTGGTGCTGCCCCTAACTAGTACCCCTACACCCCGGTCCACACAAACACACACACACACACACACACGACGGTTTGACCGTCGTAGTCCGACGATGTCCACCGTATGCTCATGGGAAAGTTGAGCAGGGACGGTGACTTGCGAGTGATTTAGTTTAAAGTTATAGTAGACTTTCGCTGCATCTACCGCACTCTCTCCTCCTTCCCCACCTGAGCCGGGTGTCAAGACAAAGTTAAGACAAAGTCAAGAAGACCGGAGGCGGGAGAGGACGCAGGTGGCTGGCGCGACCGGGTCCCCTAAGTCCTAGCTGCCCCTAGGCGTGCCACCACACCTCTATGTTCGGCATTTGTTATGGGAGCGCAACCCGAATAACGCATGCCATGCCCTAATGTCCTAATGTGGCCCCCGTGTTGGTCATACGCATCTATCACGTGGCCCGTTTAGGGGGCACACACACACACACATGACAGTTCGACCGTCGTAGTCCGACGATGTCCACCGTATGCTCCATGGGAAAGTGGAGCAGGGACGGTGACTTGCGCGTGATTTAGTTTTAAAGTGATAGTAGACTTGCGCTGCATCTACCGCACTCTCTCCTCCTCCCCCACCTGAGCCCGGTGTCAAGACAGAATCAAGAAGACCGGAGGCGGGAGAAAACGCAGGTGACTGGCGCGGCTGGGTCCCGTAAGCCCTAGCAGCCCCTAGGCGTGCCACCACACCTCCATGTTCGGCATTTGTTATGGGAGCGCAACCCGAATAACGCCTGCCGTGCCCTAATGTGGCCCCCGTGTTGGTCCAACGCATCTACCACGTGGCCCGTTTAGGGGGCACAAAATGCCCCATAGGGTGGCATTTTGAATGGCCGGTTAATGGCCAAGAGTTTCATAAGCATACTACTTGGACTGTATCTAGTGAAATTTATGTTGTAAAATTAACCTACGAGTTGCGGGGACAGTGGAATCAGTTGAGTTTCATAATGCCCTTGAAATTACGGCTATTAGTTCCCACCCGTAAACAGTGGATCTGGGCCATGGGCTGATTTCCCCAAATTATTTTAAAAATTGGCTGATTAAGTTATTCGTTAAATTAATCTGCATGCAAAGGATATTGTCCGGAATGCAAGCATTTAAGGGCCTGAAGTTTATCGCCCCAATTTTTACCATCGTTTCAGACGTTAGGTTTTATACTAAACGTCATAATGATTACCTTTTGTATTCTATCAATAGAAGTATAACCCAATTATGTTGTCATATAAAGTTATCAATTTTTCTGCGGCATTATGATGTATACTGTCGTGAAGCAAGTATTTAAAGAGAAAATGTCTTAAAACATAAAATTTTAGCGGAAGACTGAACAATGCTGACATAATTATTGTAGTTTAAGACAATTAGTATGGTAGGCCTGTTGTATAAAGCATCATTTGCGAGGTCGATACACAAACTCAGATGTCCACGTACTGAAAGTAAAGATCAAGTATATAACCATGAACATCAGAAGAGATGGTTAAATTTAAAACTCCTGCGCATTACTAACAGTGAAAGCATGAATCCTAGGTTGTTATTTTCAAACTGGAACCACGAATTGCAAGGTGCCTTTTAATTAGATGCATTAACCCAACGAAAACTCTTACGGAAAATGCTTTTAATACAGCACCAAATCGCGTGTTCTGTACGAGCAGAACCCGCGGTTTGTTCTCATCGTCTCGATATTGATCGAAAAAATGCATCTACTTCCCTCTTAATGCCTACTGTGTCGGTTTGCCTGTCTGCACAGGAACTAAACGAGACCTGCCACCTGATGCAACAGCGCACTCTCTCCTCCTCCCCCACCTGAACCCGGTGTCAAGACGGAGTCAAGAAGACCGGAGGCGGGAGAGGACGCAGGTGGCTGGCGCGGCCGGGTCCCCTTAGTCCTAGCCGCCCCTAGGCGTGCCACCACATCTCTATGTTCGGCATTTGTTATGGGAGCGCAACCCGAATAGCACGCCATGTCCTAATAATGTGGCCCCGGTATTGGTCCAACGCATCTACCACGTGGCCCGTTTGAAGGCCAGAACACACACACACACACAACACACACACATTATATATATATATATATATATATATATATATATATATATATGAAATGGAACCACAAAGACAAGGAGACCGGAATGGCCATTTCTGGCTTATTAGCCGTCATCAGCCAGTCATGCAATCCCAACTGTGGCACACCTTCTACACGTCGCTATGCGACCGCCTGCGAGGGCTCTAGTCTGAGCTCCAGGGGCTACAACGGAACATGCATGTTCCTTAAGCAGATCGGCGAGCCCTCATCAATTTATATATATATATATATATATATATATATATATATATATATATATATATATATATATATATATATAGACGAGAAAGTGCGTAACACTCACTAATGTGGTAAGGATCTCACTCGATCCCATTTGTCCGCCGCCAGTTACCTACCGGCGATAAACGAACGTTGTGTCATGGGACACATACCATATATATAGCACAAATATGTTGCTAAGAGTGCAACAGGCAAGACGCAGACAGCTGTTTCACGGTCATTACCGATCATCAGTACATCATATGCCTTGTGCGGTGAGGTACAAAGCCAAACAAGTGCGTAACAGTCGAGTGAGTTACCACATTGGTGTGTTGCGCTTGTTCTATATGTACCTCACTGCACAAGGCATATGATGTACTGATGATCGGTAATGACCGTGAGCTGTCTGCGTCTTGCCTGTTGCACTCTTAGCAACATATTTGTGCTATATATATGGTATGTGTCCTATGACACAACGTTCGTTTCATCGCCGGTAGATAACAACGGCATAAATGAGATCGAGTGAATCCTACCACATAGTGAGTGTTACCCACTTGTTTGACTGTTTATATACCTCACTGCACAAGGCATATGATGTACTGATGATCGGTAATGACCGTGAAACGGCTGTCTGCGTCTTGCCTGTTGCACTCTTAGCAACATTTGTGCTATATATATATATATATATATATATATATATATATATATATATATATATATATATATATATATATATATATACTCTTTATATATATATATATATATGCTATATGAGAAAGGAGACAGGTGAGAAGAGAAGACAAGGCGATCTCTGGGATAGAAGATTTAATTATCTGACGTTTCACACTCATAATCATGCGCATCGTCAGAGATAGAGAATAGGGAAAATACATGGTTTAAATAGGTCTTTCGGGCTCACGTTTGCTAGGTCTATACACCTAGCTTCTCATTGATCCTCCTCTCGTGAGCCAATGGTGTCTGATGGCCTCAAAGTGCACTAGTAGGTCGATGCTGCGGTTGATAGAGTTGGCGTCTGACTGCCAATCGCCAGTCTGCTTTGGGGTCGGCCGAGCACTTGGGCCCTGTCAAGGTCGAACCAGTGGTTGTTTTCTAGACTGTGCATGGCGACGTGGGATCGTACATCATTTTGCCTTACGGCCAAAGCGTACTCGTTCATGCGCGTAAAAAGTCATTTGTCGGTCATACTACAGTAGTTGGCTGGGCAGTCTAGACAGTTGATGCGGTAACTAACGCCTGACGTGTCCGTGGGTGGTAGTCGACCCTTTGGTCTTAACGCGCGCTCAGTGGCTTTTTAGACGTTCCTCACATAGGGCAAGACACGGAAGGTTTAAGCTAACCTTAGGTTTTTTGTGTGCCTTTGGTACATGCATTTGTTTACGAAGCTGCGTGGATATCCATTGGTGAGGAGGAGGCGTCACAGGGTTTTACGTTGCCGCAGCTTCTCAGCCTCTGTGCTGCAGTGTGTCTGGATGCGGCGAAATAGCGATAGAATGGAACTGCACACAAAGACCAAAGGTGAGTCGAGGACTACGGTTCGCACCTCCGCGACAAGGTCAATTGCATGCTTCCAGCGGATCATGTGGGTGTTGGCCATCAACTGCAAGTGCTGGTGACCAAGGTACTCTGCGACGTCGATGGCTGCACGGATCACCACCTCGTCATCTCCAAGATGAGGTTCCGACTTCAGACGAGTAGCCACTGTGTGTGTGTGTGCTTTCACGAGTCTGGAGTGTATGGGCAGGCAATTTGTTAAAAAATTCCTCTTTACAGAGGCTTAACATCGGAAAATTTATAGGACGAACCTTTCATTTCATTGGAAGGAATTAAGTTTTGGAGCTAAAACAGTGTAAACTTCATCAGCATTACTCGTCATGGACAACGACGTCCACTACTGTCCCAAGTGCTAAAGCCAACAGTGGCTTGCACCTAAGTTTTCTAATGACTCCGATTTTAGACGCATCTAGCTCACTCGCTCTTCCCACACCATCCCTCATCTTCCGATGTTAGAGCAAAGTCATGACGACCGGAGCTGGGATTGGACGTAGTCATTGTAAATTCTAAACTTCGCGTCTACGCGCTACACACCATCCAGTTCGCACTTCTATTGAGGTATCTCGAATTTCGCATAAATGAGAATGCCCCACAAACCGCATTTTTGCGAGTCAGACTGCTTATAATGTGGAATGTACTGAGTTGCCATTAGAAGGGATTACCCAGTATTGGACTCTCTCTCTCTCTCTCTCTCTCTCTCTCTCTCTCTCTCTCTTCCGAAACAAAGGTCCCCGATGAGTAAGCTCACATTAAGAATCTTCCACTTTTACTCACAGTTCATCGTTCCCATAAAGAACTGAAAAAATGCTCAAAAGATAGCACAGAACGGAGAGGGCAATTAGACTGAGATTATACATGCCACGCGGTGATGCGCTTAATTCATTCTGCTTCATTTTTTAAATAATAAACATTTCGAGCATGCCACGTAAACAACCCTTCCAGACAACCCGGTGGAAGTTATTTTTACCAGATTCAAACGTTGGTAGGTAACAGCACTCACAGCAGAAATAAATTACTAACAATATTTTTGACGATGCTGCCTTGCTTCGTTCGGTCCGGGTGCTTATCGACAGAAGCAGCCAAGATCTACCGACATGAAATGTCAAGAATAACAAACAACCTAGTCAGGCTTACAGTAGTCAGAAGAGAAGATAAAAAACTTACCGATGAGTTATCCTCATAGATATGCCTCGATTTAGTAGGGAAGAGGCGGGTTGTACTCGGGTCACCTGTTCAGATCCCACCCTGGTGGTCGCTAGGCAATGAATAGCCAATAATCGCTGATCATTACAAACCAAAACAAGGGTAACTGAAGCAGCTAACTATACCTTCCTTTCTTTTTAAATTCATTCACACCCTCAGTCCCAGAGTGGCGTAATCGCAGACTCGAAGTCGGTCTCATTTGTAACTGAGGATTAAAATAAGCATCTCTCTATGGAGCCAGGAGTTCAGGTCAGCTATATATCCTAGTTGGCCGACTGGGGAAGACGACCAAGTGAGAAGTGGTCGTTCCAGTCTGTCTTTTCTATTCCGTGAAAACTGCAAGACCGTCCTTTGTTCTCGAAGGTGCGCGTTCCAGGTAGTTCTTTTAATCTACTAACTGACTCTTCTCGTTTCAAATATGTTCAGCAGGTCATTTTCCAGCTTAAAATTGAACGCATTAAGAAGGGGTTATTGAAGATATACCAGATCATAAGTCAGAAATAAGCTCATCCAGTTGAATATGGGACAACGAGAACATAGAATTTTGCTTTTCATGTCTGGGCATGATGCTTTAACGACTAATTTTAAGGAGTAATGCTTTTTGAACCGATCGATTTCCCTATTCAATTTGTGAATTTTTTGGACTGACGCTGGACGTCAGCTCTACCGAAAGCCATGCTAGCGAACTCCGTCTGATATTTCTACTGAAGATAAAAATTTCTTAAAACACAAAGATGGCTCATAAAGTTGATTTTAAAATTCTTACAACATATAAAGTTTAAGTGTGCTAACATGCCATGCATAAACGCTGGCAAAAGTTTTGTACAATTCTATTATGATAAATAGATAATAAATAAATAAAAAAATTTAATGTCAGGTTGCAGACAAGAGCAAAAGAAATATACAATAGGGATCGTGCTAGCTATGGAAAATTAATAAAGGCATATTGTTACTAGTGCTTTTCAGTAATTGGCGGTTCGAAAGTGGGAAGGGTTTGCACACTGTTTGGGTTTGCGGTCTGTTTTCAGCCCTCTTCATCTTCTTGGATTCTGCAACAGAGAAGTAAGTGTCAGCAAACGGTTCCTCAATGTAGGCGTAAGCCCAGCTTCAAATCCACATATACAGGCACAGTAGAATGCATTTCTGCAAGAATATATCCTACGAGAGTTCAAGACAGAGTAAGGAAGACCGGAGATGGGAGAGGGCGCAGGTGCACGTGCCGTGGTCCAATACAAAACAAGAAAAGAGCAACAGAATAGAGCGGCGGTTCAGATCCCACGGAGAAGAAGTTCCATAAAGGCCACACTAAAAAGGAACCATTGCAGACTGACTCTCAGTCCGCCAGTCAGCCACACCACACAAAACACACAGTGGAATGACCACGCGGTTCAAGATATCCCGTCAGTTGACAACTTCCAAGCCACGGCTTTTAGCGAACTGTGATAGCTTCAAACGCGTCCGATTGTTTATAGTGAGGAAAATGTGCTGAGTCGTCGATCTCCCTCTCCATACCATCCCCACAATCAGACCAACGTCCGAGCCGGTCCGTTGTCTGATGCAGGAGTGGGCTGATGGATCGGCGTTCCCTTCTTCGCGTGCCACAGCCCCCTAAATGCCCACATGAGGATTCAAAAAACCAAGGGGCAAGAAGGAGTCATCACCATCTGGTTACCAGTCCACTGGTCAACCACGTAACGCACAACACACACTGGGCCGTAGCATGGTCTGATGTAAGCGTCCGGTGGGCAGCCTTCCAAGACACGGTTTCTAGGACATTGTAATAGTCTCAGGTACATGATGATAGTGAGGGTGTTGTGTATGTATTGGTGGAGGTATTGCGAGTTGATGTGGTTTAGCCTACGCAGGGTTACCGCAGGTTATCGTGGAGACGCATGTGACTTAATAGGCCCACGCAGGGTGTGGATGCGCGGGATCAGTAAAGGCAGTGAAGGCGGGCACGAAGAATTTATGTCGGGCCCAGGCACTGGTTCGCCAGTCTCCAAGCGATGACTTCGCAGGTGACCGATCAGGTCGATGCGTCAGTTGAAGCTATGGGCGCAGTGTGGGCAGGAGAAGTCATGAGGGGCTTGGGAGATAGCATCTGGGGTAGTGTTGGTGGCAGTGGTAGTGAGAATGGAAGGTGCGGAGGGTGTGCGTGGGGTACCAGTACTGCTGACATTGCGGTGAATTCCGCTGTCATTGATGCGTGCGTGGCCGAAGAGGCCCATGCGATGAGGGAACGCGCAAGGGCAGTGAGGGCGATGGAGGCGACCATCACTGCGATGGGTTGGTGCTACAGGCGCTGTTTCGCCAGCATCTGTAAGGCGGATTCGCAAGTGACCGACCAGGCCAATGCGTGAGGTGAATGTGCGCTCGCCATGAGGACAGGTTAGGATCGAGTCTCCATCGCTGTTAGTGGTGGTAGTGATGATGGTGGAGGTTGTGGTATCAGGTGGCGCGTAATTTAGACGAATAAGAGAACAAGTGCAGGCCAGCAGTAGCATATATGTTTGGTGTATTTAAACCTAAACGGAAACACGAAGTCGTACAAAGACGGGCTGCAAAATTATAAGAAACTAAAATTCAAGAAAATTAGCCTGCATTATGATTGTTACATTGTTAAATATCATTTACCGCATTTTGTTAGCGCTCAATCAGACTTCACATGCGAACAAGAAAGCTGAAGCTCCATCGGTTAAGACACAAGAAATGTCTAACATTTGGCTTGGCAGCGTTCTAATCACAATTTAATACGTTAAGAATCAACCGTACTACTGTTCATAGGCATTACCCAAGACCAACCGCCTCTAAATAACGTTTTTGTGGCGGAAGCTATCAGTATCTTCACCCAATTCACTAGGTATTCCAGTTGAACTCAAAGGGGATAAATCGAAGCCTCAAGATGCTGTTTCTAGAAAATCATCAGACAGTGTAAGCAAAATTATTTTTCTCCCCACCTGGTCGAAGTTATAATGTTGTTTTGGCGTCGGATTCACAGTATGGCAAAAAGAAGACAAAAAAGAAACATCTATGTAATTATACGTTGATCTTAAGATCACAGGTGTTAGACGAAATACGCAAAAAAACATTCAGCATAGTGACTGCCATAAATTAAGGACAGAAGTGCAACTTAGTGATCAATATCTATTTAGGTTGGAATTCTCCTTTTCAGTGATATCTACTATAAGCAACAAAGTTTACATAAAAAGACGCCAAAGGGTCGACAAAGAAAATAAAAAACCAAATAACAAGGGGCGCAAATTCTGAAGGAGATAATTTATTAATAAAGGAGTGCTTTCCCATTACCGAGGCAAAAGTGAGGAGGGCAAAACTCAAAGGGTTCCTCGCTAATAGACGTCAGAAACTCGAATTTCAGTGGGTTGCCAAAAATTAGCAATTACCCTGAACAAGCTGGATCTAATCGCGAAAATAAAGATGAGCGAGGATGCCTAAGGTGAAGACAACACATAAGAGCCTGGGAATATTTCAAAAGTTGAAAGTCAGTCCTAATAATGAAAGCTGGATATGCTTCCTTAAATACTGGGAACTTGTAAGATTAGAATAAATAACTTATTTTCCACAGAACTCGAACACAGTTGGAAAACGGACGTTATATAAATCGAAGCCCATTATACAGATGAAACTCCAGCCATACTTCCCAAGCAATCTAACAGCGAACTCGCTAAGACACTTTAAATAAGGTTTAAAACTGGTATGCTACTACAGCGCGTTAATTAACTTCGAAATTGTCGCTTACTATATTTAAAATTAGTCGTTTATTTAAGCCTCGCTAAAAAGCTACAGATTTGTTTGTTCAATGTATACGGTTCTCAACGTTCCGGAGAACTGTTAGCCTTTGAGACTCATACCACGAAGCACGAATTCCGGAAAGGAGGTGTATGTGCAAAAGAATTTTGGGACTCCTTTCTGAACGGGATCCGATTGCCTGAGGATGAATAGTAACAATTCACCAAGAGGATCTCGAGACCATACTGAAAGAATTTTTTTATAAGCCTACAACAATGCGATTCATAAGCAATTTAAAATCAGGATAGAAAAGTCTTCTTTACTTTTTTCCGGTTAAAAACCTGAACCGACAGGACTAAAATCCAGTGGAAATAAGATATTTTTTTATTATAGCTTGGTCTGGTGAACTACCATGGCCCCAATATATATAGACAACTGTATATGAAAGATGAACGGTGACGTATTAACTATTGAAAATGCTATAGGTATTAAGCGTATCATCCCCGGTTTAATATGATGAGGATAGTTAAAATTGGCTAGAGAAACGGTCAAAATATTTACTTAAAATGACCCACGTGTGAGTGTAAAGAATAGGCTACCGCGAAGGCCCAAAGACAGTCATGCACACAGGAGCATTATATTTCTTAAAATCATCAACTCGGACATCAAAAACTTCATTTCGTTCACTTGCACGTACTTTAAAGGTCGAACAGAAAATAACTTAAAACTATTTTCCACTAGGAGTTTTTTTTTCAGTGATAGAATGATCCCCACTGCATTTTTTTCAGATATTGTCTGTAAATCGGTATTAATTTCAATTATTATTATTATTATTATTATAATTTTATTATTATTATTATTATTATTATTATTCTTATTATTAAACGAGAATATACTGGTTTAGATGTACAAAGAAAACAGTCCTGTAATTCTTCGTGAAACCATAACGCATCCAACGTTCACAACATTTTTTCCGATGGGCACCCAATGAGAAAGGACAGAACATGAGTGAATATGTTTTTTATGGGTTTGACCGGCGAAACATAAGAATCACAATCGGCAGCAATAAATTTGACAAATTCACATTAAAAAGGCTAAATCTAATTATAAAACTTGTCAGCTCAAATTTACCTAGGCTTCTAATTTGTTTGCAGATATGGAAAAGTTGGGACAAGTAATATTTCCGAAGCTGAATAATGATGCATTGCTCTCGATCTTAAATTGTTTTACTGAACCAAATGCTTCGGGTTAATTACAAGAGGCAATTTGAAAGCCCTTATTACAAGGACGTTTGGGTTCCAGTTAGTCCGTTACGTAACTTACGTAAGCTTAGCTACCTAAGAAGAACCAGAATATTCCATATAGCTGGTAAATGCTCCATTGAAATGGAATTACTATTGCGAGCATTCAGACTGCGCCTTATAATTGGCTTTTATTGTTTTTTATGTAAGTTTTTTAAAATTCAATTTCTCTTTTATATTTCAACCAAAATGTGATTCTGTTGGCTATATTTTGCTTTTATATTTTCGAGGAGTGACTAAATGTCACATTATTATTGAGCTCATTGCTGTTCTTCAGACTTACTGTTGGAAATATCCGAAATTATCCTCGGAACTCATTGTGGTGTTTTTGAATCCACACAGGCTTTACAGAAACCTAGCTTGAGTTTTTATACCTTCAGAATTTTGTGATTTTCATTCGTTGGTGAACTGCTCACGGTAGTTTCTAGGTAATTCTAAGATTAAAGTAGTTCAGTAAACCTTTGATCGCCGTTATCGATAATGGCAAACTTTACAATAGAGAGTTCTGCTTGATTGGTAGTTAAATATGTGATTTACGGACACAAGCACGTGCAAATAGACCATTTTCACGTCTGAAGTTGTGTGAACAGGTGGCTGAAGTTAGAGTTATGGTTTGATCTTGTCTGCGGCTCCTGGTTGTTGTTTTCCATTCTTGCCACAATGGATGCGCAGCTACTTAACGTTTCCAATATGAATTTGTTCATAATTTAAGCGAATTGGCATTTGGCCGGTACTACATGTGTTGTCCATTGTCTCCTGTAGCTTAGGGGGTCAGGATGACTGTGGATTGCACCGGCTAAGCGCAAGTATAAACACTGCCGATTTTGTTCCGGCTCTACACATAAGTTGAATAACACCCGAATTGTAAATAGGACAAATCTATAGTAGATGCTCGCTTCATCAGTAATATCTTTTAGATTTCGGCGTTATCGGTTCATTCAGACTTCTGTGTACGATCTTCGTAAACGAGGTCACTGTTATACTGTTTCCGTTTGAATATCCTTTGGATAAACATCGGATTTTGTTGAAACGGATTGCTTGCGATCACCTATCTCATCGTTTTTTTAATTAAAGGTCAGAATTTTTGGCCTATTCAAGTAGAAAATTGCGTGATTTACTCCATTGGCTTCATCCGAGGGCAGGAAGGTGGAAATTAAACTCAAACAGCAAACCTTTTTCTCAATTCTATATTTTTTTGAGGTAACTAGATACATGACCCCTTATGATCATCAAGCAGAGGAACTTCAAACGCATGCCCGTGTTTTTGTTTAGCAGTATAGCTTATTTAGCTATACATACACCGGTAGCTGGAATTTAGCCAGTTTAGCTTAACTGCGCACTGCAATGACCACTTAGCATAGGAATATTAAAGGGAAACCAGTTATTGGTTGGCTTATAGTTCGAAACGTGATCGTGTATAACACCTGCAATTCGCACGTAGTAATATTGCTGATTTTATGCTCCAGATAACGTCTGAATTGTAATGACAGCTGCAGAAGCCAACACCTTAGCTTCTAGAACTTGGTGAATACTTTTTCTTTAGAATTTTGGGAGGTTTACCGCATTGTTTAAAAAATCGAAAAAAACTCTTTGTTAGGCTTTTCGAGCAAAAAAAGTTGATTGTCAATTTAAAGTCGTTTTATAATCAAACCTGTACAGCAATAGTATGTTTTTTGTTTTGCTTTTCCCGTCTCATAGTCGTGAACGCGCAAAACATTACGACTGAATCGCCAAAGTTGCCTTTCTTGATCAACGACAAGGAAATTCACTGTGCAGCAGGGTTTTTCAGACTGGGGACCTCCTGTTTCTTGGTGCGTTTCTTAAACCATTTCGCATGGTTGTTATCGACGTGAGAATTGAAATCTCGGAAGTCGTTTCAGCGTTGACGCAATCAACCCCGTTTGTTTATCAGCTGGACCGAGACAACCGGCAGTTTCGATGTTAGCATAGATTGACACACACGCATATTCTAATCTTCCCTGAAATGAGTGTAGCTTTTTTCCAGCTGAAAGAGCTGAAATTGTTAGAAAATGGCATATAACACATATTAAATGGGTCTGTTTCATGCTCCCTAGATAGTCATTTTAAATATGCTTGATATTTTTCGGGTGCACCGAAATCTACAAGTGTTTAAGCCCAGAGCCTTATTCGAGTTTAGGTAGTTATTAATCTTATTCGTATTGACACCTTTTACCATCTCATCTCTTCAGGCGAGCCGCAGCGGATAGTCAAACTCGGGCAACTCGCTTTCAAATTCCCCATTTTAGACTATATTACGGCCTGGAGCGTCTCGAAGTGTCAGGATATTTCCCAAGTCTATTCCCAAGGAAAACAGTTATTGGACAGTGTTTACTGAGATGAGTGAGGGCGTACCGCAGCTTGACAGGCAATGAAACCAACGAATATTGCCATTGCTGGTTTACTAGTCGTCATCAAACAGCAATTTCTGACTTATTAGCCGTCATCAGTCAGCCATACTTAACCCCAGATGGTGCACCATCCGAGGCTCAACCCAATGACCTGCTGAGTAGAAGTCAAACGCTCTAACCATTGAGCCATGGACTCGTTTTATTACCGGTTTAGATAAGAAATATTTACATTCTTAGGATCAGGTCCCCTAGTAGCAAGTAATATCCACTAGATATCTAGTACTTACTAGTACCTGTTATGACTGCAATCATACCTGATCTAGGCAGCCTGGATGATGTCACGGATTGTGCCTCCACGCGTGACGATCCGTGGCAGTAGACCTGGACACCTCAATCCATTCTCTTCGCCAACAACGAAAACTGAAGTCCGGAGGTCCAAGAACAACTCTCATGGCGTGATGAACTGTGTTGAGCCAGCTTTTGAGCTGGCCGCCTATTCGGTGCCTCCAATTGGGTAGTTGAACCTGATTAAGGGCAGTAACTCTGAACTCTTGATGTGGGCGACGAAGAACGTCCTTAAACTACCTCAGTCGTTCTTGGATGGCTTGGGATATCCTTGCGATCATTTTGCAGCGAGTGCGGACCGTCTCATTTGAAGCGAATTCGGTGCAATTCACTAGGAGGATGATCCTCAAGCAGTGGTAGAGAAATACCTCCAGTTTTCGCTCTTCTTCCACGCGTATAGCTCAGCATTCATAGTTATGGAAAAGGACAGACCGAAAGTATGCACAGAACACACAAATCTTTGTAGCAATAAAAATGTCACCTTGTGTCTGGAGGTAGTTTCTAAGGCCTGAGAAAATCCGACGAGCAGTATCCATTCGGGAGAAAATGTCACTGGTAATCTGTCCATTCGGCAGCAACCTCGCCCCGAGGTATTTGAAACTGTCTACCTCCTCAAGTTGATAGCTATCAATCTCGAGAGGCGCCTTCTCCTGGGCAGAGATACAGCTTGAAAACACTTTGGTCTTCTCCGCGTTTATGGACAAGCAGACCGATTTAGCGATCTCATTCACCCGTGACACCGTAGACTGCAGATCACCAAAGCTTCAAGTTAGTAAGGCGATATCATCGGCGTGGTCGAGATCAGTCAGCCGGCCTCCGGCTGCAAGCTCACTACCGTTTTCTTCGTACAGGACCTCCCCAAGAATTGAGTCGATAACGTAGTTGAACAGAATGGGCGACAGGACAAAACCTTGTCGAACGCCAGACCGAATACCGAATGGTTGTGAAAGATTGTTATGGACCTTGACCATGGCGATTATTTTCGGTGCCCTTATCTGCCATCAGGATTCACGATGAACAGAATCGAACGTGATGGCAAAGTCGACAAATCAGACAGTCGTCGGTTGCTGGTAACTATAGCGGAATTCAATGATGCACCTTAGTTTAAATATTTGGTCCGCACATCCACGCCCAGCACGGAATCCGGTTTGGTTGGGCCTCGTCCTATAACCGAGCACAGAATAGCATCGCCTGAGAAGGAAAATAGCGAAGATCTTCACAGCAACGTAGCAGCATTTCGTCTTATCTCCCTTCTTGTGGTATCTAATAAATATCTATTAATTGAGATCTGCATGTCTGTGGGATATCCATTTTGTCCGCAAAATGTATACCTAGTAGATATCGATTAATCGAGATATTATGCCTTGCGCTCGAATCCTTTCCTTAACGTGCTTCGTGTTTATTACTCCTGACCCCTTCCTTATTCAATGAGAGGTACTGTGAAGACGTTCATCATGAAAAAAAATATTAAAAAAACTAAAACATAATTATAAAAAGGTTTGTCATGGTGGTCCGTCCGTCTTCATTGTGTTGACGGCGGCAGGTTAGCGGAAGATGGTCCAGGATTGTTGCCTACAAGCCAACAGAGCTTTAAAAAACTTTAAATTGACCAACCACCCGCTTGCTGTTGATTTTGTTGCTTTTGTAATCACTAGCTATCAGGCAAACTTTTAATTCGCTTGACGGAGTCAGCCTCAATGTCGGATAACTCAGAATTGCCGCTCGCATTTCAGGCAGTAAACCCCTCTAAACAGTGGCAGTGAAGCAGGTATTGATAGACTTACCCAGAATGACGTCATATGACTTAGATTTCGACAAACCATTTTTACTTTTTCACCCTTTGAAATTGACGTACAGACTGATCTCGTCATCGAATACAGCGAAGAAAATTCGCTTAACAAAGTCGTCGATGTTATGCTGTCTGAGGCAGATAAGGTAGAAGATCTAACGCAAGAGTTAATGACTAAATGAAGAACGTACCAGCTGACTGCGGAAATCCTGGTTGAACAACTGTCAAACTGTCTCTACTACGTAGTCAGATCTATCGACAGGTCAGCTAAATGCTGACACAGCCGTAGCATAACCCGCTTGTTCCAACTCTTCTACGGAATAAATTAAACGAAAAGCTATTTATTAGCTTCGACCTTAAACTGATGGCCCGTTTCAAACTAATCATTGGCAATCTCCTATGGTTCCTGAAAAGACCAAAGTTATTTTAGGGTAAGTTACCGGAGATGATATGGCTTAACCTCCTGAGGCGCTCCAAGGTGTCGCGGGATGTCCCAAATCAATTCTCAGGGAAGACAGAGCTATCGAACAGGGTTTACTGCAACGAGAGAGCGTACGCTAGGCTCGACAGGTAGTGAAAGCCACCGTTTTCTTCAGTGGACAATGTTTCCAATTTCGGCCTGCACTGCGGACTAGGGCGTCTCGAGGTACCACGAGATTTCTCAACTCAATTCACAGGGAGGGCAGGTTTATCGAACAGTGTTTAATGAGACGAGAGAACGTACGCGCGGGTCAACAGGTGGCAGCAGTCAGTGTTGTTAGCCCGACGCAAAGTGTACACACCGACATTTCGTCTTACTGCGGCCAATCGATGAAGATCGAAGCATTTACTTTGGTGGATCAAAGACTGAGCCATACGCGCGTACGTAGTGATTATGCCCCCTAAATGGGCCACGTGGTAGATGCGTTGGACCTACACGGGGGCCATATCAGGCATGGCATGCGTTATTCGGGTTGCGCTCCGCTAACAAAGGCCGAACATGGGAGGTGTGCTGGCACGCCTAGGGGCGGCTAGGACTTAGGGAACCCAGCCGCGTCAGCCACCTGCGTCCTCTCCCGCCTCCGGTCTTCTTGACTCTGTCTTGACACCGGGCTCAGGTGGGGGAGGAGGAGAGAGTGCGGTAGCTGCAGCGCAAGGCTACTATCACTTAAAACTAATTCACGCGCAAGTCACCGTCCCTGCTCCACCCTTCCATGGAGCATACGGTGGACGTCGTCGGACTACGACGGTCGAACGTAGTGATTGACAGGCGGACGGAAGGCGACGGTTCACGGCCGCGCCGGGTGGGGCGGGGGACAACTCCAAACAATTTCGCGGCAATCTCAGGAGGTCTTATTCAAATATATATTTCAACTCGAATATTTTGGAAAAAAACACTCCTTCCACTGGGTACCGTCGTGTCTGGCAGTGAAATCAAATTTTTGCAGCGGACGCAGGATAAATTTGGGTCATCTTCGGCATCTGGTACAGCGTCTTTGTGTCTCTACTAACTGAAGCGTTTTCGCAATCTTGCGCAGTTTTACCCTCGATATTAGTTGCGTTCGGATCATTCGGGGCTAGTGGCCTCACGACGCAGGACTCGAAGGTTTGGATTGCCCCGAAAGCGTGTGGCCCTTGCGCTTCCTGGTCACCGGAGATCCGGTGTTCCCAGCGACACCTGTTTTAGCCTGATAACTTCGGCGCGTTACTGGAGGCAGCATGACTGAAGACACCTTAGAGACGACTAAATCGAAGTCATTAGGTCAGGGACAGGTTTTTTGGCATATTCTGCCTTGTAATTCTTCGTAAGTTGTCGCCCAGCAGCAGCTGCTGCTCGTTATCAAAGTCCACTTCCCCGTGTCCCTTTAAAATATTTCAGATTCTCGAAAAAGATTAGAAAAAAGATCGTCGGTGCGATTGGCAGTTTATTAGGTCTCAAACCATGAAAAAGCTGGCTGAAGAGTATAGCTGGAGTATTTGCTCGAGCACGAAGTTCGCTTTATTTTTATTGACTGCCAGCCTGGTAGGCTTAAGTATGTAACTCCGTATTACCCCCCGGAATTTCCCCAATTCGGCAAACATGGATAAAGAAAGGCGGCCCAAAACAGAGACGACGGTAAATTCAGCTCAGGCGTAAAATTTCCCTACACCAAGCCCAATAGGATTTAGCCTGAAGTAGTAAGACGTTTGGCGTTTGCACTGCAGGCCTGTTTCTCTGCATTCGTTGATGACTGCTCACCGATCGCGATCGGTGAGCGTTCATCAGCGGGTGTCAATATTCCCCATCTAAACCCGGCAAGACAACAAGCCCGTGGGTCAGGGGTTAGAGCGTTAGACTTCCGATCAACAGGTCACGGGTTCGAGCTCCGGGTGATGCAGCACCACCTGGGGTTGGCTGTTGACGGCTAATGTACCGGAAATGGGCATTCCAGTCTTCCATAGTCTTTGTCGGCACTGCTCATGGGTTTCGCTACGCGAAATGAAATGAAAAGAGAACCTCGGATATCAATCCCTGCATTTCTGTTTCAGCCATCTCATCATTCTTGTATGGTAAGGCGTGTGAATCAGATTAGAGTGGTAGTAGACTTGCGCTGCATTTACGGCGCTTTGTCCTCCTCCTCCTCCTCCTCCTCCTCCTCCTCCTCCTCCTCCTCCTCCTCCTCCTCCTCCTCCTCCTCCTCCTCCTCCTCCTCCTCCTCCTCCTCCTCCTCCTCCTCCTCCTCCTCCTCCTCCTCCTCCTCCTCCTCCTCCTCTCACACCAGCGCCCGGTGTCATGGCCAAGTCAAGAAGACTGGAGGCGAGTGAGAGTGCAGAACTATATTCCATTTGTTATGGAGTTACTTCCTGATTAAAGAAGCATAGAACAGGTGGGCTTTTGAAATTGAGCTGCCATCTTTTCTGCACTCCATTCGTATGTGAATCCTCTTACATGTACGTCAATTGGCCTAGTTCACCCATTATATACTATATTTTAACCCTATTTGTTTATTCGAACAACAAAAATGAGGTCATCAGCGCCCGACGCTGGCACCATTTTGTAGGAAGTCCAGAATTGATCGATATTTTGAGACGCATTCATGGACGATTCTTCGCGGTGAATGGAAACCAATTTGCTGAAATTTTTGGAATTTTACTTTCAAAATAAAGCGTAGCTCTCTCTCTCTCTCTCTCGCTCTCTCAAAGAACGAAATAGTTCAGAGTGCCTTTAATTTAAGGCTTTTTTCCTGTACTGGCCTAATATGGGATCCTACATGGGTCGACCGCTAGTCTCGCCTATGATTCTCTAAAGAAACCGAACTTGAAATGAAATTTTTCAGTTTTGAAGGAGAAGAATTTTGCTAGGCTTCAGTACCGCTGATCAGGTAGCAGGAGTAACTACAAAAATGTACTACTGCCTGGGAATACGTCTTGACTCCTTTTGATTGAATAAAAGTAACTGATTGCAGTCCTGATGAGACTGGCAGAGCAGAGCAGAATGTACCTCCTCGTCTTTCGCTCAGCAGAACGCACGGGCTTTTTTAAATGTCCCAATCCTTGACGACAGTCTTCGCTGAAGGCATTTAGCCTGCTGCTGTTGCACCTACAGAAGACACAGAGCCAAGTTTAATATTTAACCTGGAACTTTCCTTCGGAAATCAGGTAGAATTATTAGGTCGTTATGTATGGAATTTTTAGGGTAAAAAACAATGATCGCTAATTGGTTTGTAAACACTAGGAAAACTTTTCACCAAAGTATGTTCGTACCATGTTGCTAATACATCGTTGCCATTTCAGCGGAAGCTCGTTCATTCCGGTGGTGTAAACTCTTCGTACTTGAGAGTTAATGAAGTCTTGGAAGGTCTGTTTTACAGCATAGTCGGAATTAAATCGTTATCGGAATTTCAGAAGAAGTGGGGACAAGACCTGGTGGTGTGGTCTAGCATTGTCGTGCGATTGAATAGGATTCGAGTAGTTGACCAATCTAGGCTGTTTGCCTGCAAGTTTTGAATCTTTTGGTCAAGCCGGTTGCACTATACTTCTATCTGGGCGGTTGCCCGATTGTGGGTTGGGAGAGAGAGAGAGAGAGAGAGAGAGATCGACGGCTCAGCGCATTGTCCTCACTATAAACAGTCTGACGTGCTTGAAACTATCACGGTGTGCTAAAAGCCTCGACTTGGAAGGTTGCCAGCTGACGGGATAACTCGGACCGCGTGGTCAGCCCAGTGCATGCCTCTGTGCGCAAAAGACGACTGGCGGACTGATAGTCAGGCTGCTATGGCTCCTTCTTAATGTGGCCTTTATGACACTCCCACTCAGCTGGGAAGCGAGTCACCATTCCTCCGTGTTGTAGAGTTCTTTTTTTTGTGGTGTACCACAGTGCGTGGTCCGGCGCCCTCTCCCCTCTGCAATCTTTTTGACTCTGTTTTGACACCGGGCCCAGATAAGGGCGAGTTAGGTAGCTGCAGCGCAAGTCACCGTCCCTGCAACACTCTGCTGTGGAGCATGCATTGGACATGGTCGAAATCGATGGTCGAACTGTGACCAACAACCACTCACCATCAGCCGCTTGAAAGCTTGTCCTTATCCAACCGCTGTGCTGAACGTTTCCGGTATTGGATTTATTTCTCTAGATGAAAATGAAATTCATTTTTTATCGAGAAAGCAACATCATGTGGGCTTCCAAATATGGTTGTTTTGCTTTTTATTCAGTTCATGTGGAACCCACATATCTCAATTTATCACTTTACCGACTTCAGCTAGTTGAGCTACTATTGGTTACTTGCTTACACTAAACATGAACGATCATTCATGTGCATTCCCAGACTGATCTGACTCGATAATGATTTTCAGTTTGTCATTATCCATCTTTGATTTTAGGCAACCGCGTTGCTCATTCGTGAGGTCAAAGTTACCAGAACGAAATTTAGCAAACCCATTCTATATCGTCGGCTCTGTCGTAACATTAGAACAACATGCAGCATAAATATTCCGAGCTGTCTGCAATGTTGTATTTTCACTCAAGAACTCATATTTCATGTTTGTACGAATTTCCGACATTTTTATCTTAAAAGAAGAAAATTAAAATCATTTTAAAGCGCAAAGGATTTAAAAAAGAGGGAGCAGTTGGTGTGCCAAAAATTTACCCCTCACATAGGGGCCCTGTAGGTGGCGAGTTTTAGCAGGAAAGTCTGACGATCATCTATTTGTAAGAAACGCTGACTTGCGTAATGTTTAGTTGATGCCCCACTGCACTGAAATCCTCTGTGCGTCTACAGTGCAGCGGAGGACGCGAACTTCGTGAATGCGCTCAAACCCTGTGTTTTCTAACCATCTTAACCCTCTGCAGCTGTACAACGGGACGAACCGAGGCTTCACATGGGACGAAGCACGCCGGGAGTGCAAAGGTCTTGCTCCTGTTGCCGATCTCGCTCGAATCACCAACCAAACATACCAAGGTAATCAATGTGCAAAACAAGTATTTCCTTTATATATATATATATATATATATATATATATATATATATATATATATATATATAACGATTGTGATGGACGCCAGCAAATACATCGCAGTTATTACTGTTTTGGACAAGCTACGGAGAGCGATAGGTTCTGTTGTTTGCGCCTAACGAAACCTTCCAAATAAGATTGTTCATGAAAGCCTCTATTGCATTTGTGAGTTCTTTTGCACGTTTCTTTTAATGCAGATGACCGTTTGGGTCATCTATGTAGATTCGCCAACCATGAAACCCCAACGTCGACTTTTACTGCGCGTCCACAACGAGGGTCTTCTATGCATGTGCTTTTTATCCATTGCAAAACCCTCTTACGATTTTTAAGGGGATAAAATCACGCAGATTATTTTGAACTCGAAACAGATTCCTTTGAGCTAAAAACAATGCACATGTTTGCATCCTGCTTCGCCTGACTTACACGGAACAAAAGTCAATTTCAAAATGTGCAACAAGTTTGATGGTCGGATTACTGCTCTCATGAAGCTTACCAAGCACAGATACACAAACGTGGTCTAAGACAGCTATTAGCAGCATAATGAGTTGCCCGAGTATAAGGTAAATTTTATTAAAACTCAGTTGTTCACATGTTGCTTGCTAAAAACCATATTTTGTGTGAAAAAATATAGTTGGCTGAACGGGTTGTTCGAACAAGTAAAATGCACGTTTAAGTCTGCCGAAATGATCAATTCAATTTTATTTATTACGTTTCATGCATTAGGTGACATGTTGCGCCTGTCATTATTAGGGGCTCCCACTTTCACCGCTGGGTTTCCTATTTGGTGTGATGATTGCCGGCTCACCGGTGTACAAGTCGTTAATTTTCACAAGCTCACAACGTGTCTTGACTGTTGACGTAATACTTACTCGGCCATTTGGCTCGTCACTGGAAACGGTCTTCGCCCCATATGTTCCTAGCATGATTGGCCTGTCCAAACAGAGTTTCAGCGCTGAATATGGAGAGGGGAGGTCATTGCATTTGTTGCTAGTCGACGAACCGAGCAAGTACTCAGCGCACCAAGGTCGATCCTCCGCAATGAATGCGCAATTGCTACTTTGATAGGTATGCGAAAATAGTACCGATGAAAAGTTACTAACCTTAATTATGTTAACAGGAGTCATTAGACAGTCACATGTGAAGATATTGACAAATTCAAGTGGGCCGAATCGGCCACTTTTGGTTTATTAACTCTTTTTTTTTGGGGGGGGGGGGGGGTAGCGGGGGTCAAAAATCGGGCAGCCCAGCGCTCTATAATTGAGCCTATTGCCCTTTTTGCCGTCGGCTCTGATGGGAAACATTCGAAGGCTGCTCATCGATAAGGAAACGGGACGACGTCTTATAAACCAGGAATCACCACCCATATCTCCCTCGTTTTTGTCGGTTTCTTTTTATTCTCATGTACCTATAGTCATTACACGTCTGCCTATGAGGGCCTTAGCTTGCACCCCAAAGCACAACGGGACAAGCACCACTATGTTTTAGTATCTCATGAAGAAGTCAGTCTACAGAATGTGTGATTAAACTATCACCAGGCCTCCGGCAGAGGTCACGTAGTTGACAGACGCCGCACCCTCGATATCTCCCAGTCAGATAGTAGCTATTTTCGTCACGCGCCTTGTTGTCGAGGAGGAGAGGCAGGCGTCCTCGTTGTGGCCTGTGGGCGAGTTCCTTCTGGCAGGTTTGATTTGACAATGCAGCGAACCTCGCGTACGTACGGCGGGGTGAGTCATCGCTCGCAGCGCTGAACCTGGGGCTGTCCGCTCTGGCAAGCAACCTACCTGCGCTATCCGGACAAGAGGTGTCATAAACATGGTTGGCTGATTTATTCGGAAGGAACTGGGCCCTGCATACGTACCCTGGACAGCCTTTTACACTGTCAACCGTGTGCACGAGCAGATGCATTTTGGGGTTTTTTGTCCACGCCGCGCTGAACGGGTCTCCTGACCGATATAAACATGGGCTGGAGCACTTGGCACCCATTTGGGATGTGCGCAAAACTTGAGATACACACGACAGTTCGACCGTCATAGTCCGACGATGTCCATCGTATGCACTACAGCATGGTGGTGCAGGGAGGGTGAATTACACTGAATTACGGTGAGAGTAGACTTTCACCGCATCTACCCCACTCATCGTTCCACTCCGCCCTCTGGGTCCGGTGTAAACACAGAGTCAAAAAGATCGGAGACGTGAGAGGGCGCAGGTCCACGCACTTTGACCCAAACACACCGTGATAGTTTTAAGCGCGTTTACCTCAGTCTCTCCCCCAACTCCCAGAATCAGATCACCGTCCGAGCCGGTCAGTTGTGTGATGCGGGAGTAGGCCCGGCAGTTCGACCGTCGAATACGACGAGGTCCACCGTATGCTCCACGAAAGGGTTGTGCAGGGACGGTGAATTGCGCGTGATTTAGTTTAAAGTGATAGTAGACTTGCGCCGCATCTACCGCACTCTCACCTCCACCCCCACCTGAGCCCGGTGTCATGACAGAGTCAAGAAGACCGGAGATGGGAGAGGGCGCATGTAGCTGACACAGCCGGAGACGCCCCTGGGCGTACCGCCACACCTGGCTCCGATCCCACGAAGAGGTAGTGCCATAAAGGCCACATTAAGAAGGAGTCATTGCAGCCTGAATCTGAGTTCACCAGTCAGCCACTCCACACAAAACACACATTGGGCTGCCCAGGTAGTCTGAGTTATCCCGTTATCGCGCGCGGAAGGTGCATTGATAGCGCTGGCATGTTGGAAGGGCTTGGGCATTGGCGGTGTTGGTTCGGGGCGCTGGGTACTTTCGTGTCGCTATTTTGGCCTTGGCGGTGGCGATCCGGTTAGCTCATAGATTGCTGCACCAGTCTACACGGATCTTCTCCATGCCGGTCTATCCTGGGCGATGTCCTCCCAGGTCACTGGGTTGATTTGCAGTTGCTTCAGAGGTTTCTTCACAGTTTCCTTGTAGCGTCGTTTTTGACCTCTCTGTCGGCGAGCACCCGTAGCGACATCTCCGTAGAAAAGTTGTTTGGGTAGTCGCTCGTCGTCCATTCTTACCAGGTGGCCGCTCCATCGCAGTTGCACTTGCCTCAGCATGGCGTGGATGCTGAGGATTCCGGTCTGCTCCAGGAGTTCCGTGTCCGGGATCCTATCTTGCCATCTCAGCTTCAGTAGTCTACGGAGGCAGCTAAGATGGAAGTGATTCAGCTTCCTGGCTTGGTCTGAGTAGACAGTCCAGGTCTCCACTCCGTTAAGGAGTGTCGTAAAGACGACGGCCTTGTACATCTTCAGTTGTGTGTTTAGGTGAATACCGTGGCGATTACACACGGAGGCCTGCAGCCGACCGAAGGCCCGACTGGCTTTGAAGATCCGTTGGGCAACCTCGTCATCGATTCTCGTGTTGCGTGACAGCTTGCTTCCTAGATAAGCGAAGGTTTTCACATTTTTGAGTTGAGCACCGTTGACATTGATTCGAGGAGCATTGTATTCCGCGCTGGGTGGCGGCTGGTGCATGACAACCGTTTTGGCTGTACTGATTGTTAATCCAAAATCGGCGCAGCCTGCAGCGAAGAGGTCCATACTCCTTTGCATGTCCTCCTCCGTCACAGTGTTAAGGGTGCAGTCGTCCGCGAAGAGAAAGTCATGGACTGTAGTCGTAGACACGCGTGTTGAAGTCTGCATACGCCGACTGTTGAGAAGGTGCCCGTCAGTTCTGTAGGCAATGCGGATCCCAGGCTGCTCGTCACGGTAGGCGTCCATCAGCATAGCAGAGAACATGAGACTGAACAGGGTGGGGGCCAGTACGCAGCCCCGCTTCACTCCGTTGGTCACTTCGAATGCTTCGGATACCGTCCCGTTGTCAGTGACACGCGCCGTCATCCTGTCATGAAGCTGACGCACCATAAGCGTGAACCGCTCAGGAAACCCGAATTTCTGTATGACGTTCCACAATCCGGCGCGAATCATCCTATAAAAGGCTTTTGTCAGATCCACAAAGGTAGTGTACAGGTGCGTTCGCATCTCCTGGCACTTCTCTTGTAGCTGGCGGGCGGCAAAGATCATATCGTTTGTTCCGCGGTGTCGACGGAAGCCACATTGGCTTTCCGGGAGCAGGCCCTGCTCTAGGTGACCGTTAAGACGATTGAGAAGGATACGGGCGAAGATCTTCCCGGCTATAATGAGCAACTAGATGCCTCTGTGATTATCATAAAGTTGCCGGTTCCTCTTCTGTTTATAGAGATGGACGATGGTTGCGTCTTTGAAATCCTGAGGAACTTGTCCTTGGTGCCACATCTCCTGGAAGAGTGTTGAGTTCTGCCATCAGCCGGGGCCCACCGTGCTTGTAGACTTCCGGTGGGATTGCGTCGGATGCCGGTGCTTTACCGCTGGAAATCTGTTGCATGGCCCAAATGGTTTCTGGTAGCGAAGGCGGCAGATCCAGGTCATTGTTCGTGTCCACTTGAGGGAGTCAGTCAATGGCAGCATCGGAGATGGCTGATGAGCAATTAAGGACACTTCTGAAGTGCTCGGCCCAGCGCTTCAGAATTTGCGATTTCTCTGTCAGCAGTTTTGTGCCGTCAGCGGTGCGGTCCCCTTGATACACGGGCCGTAGATGGCCTTGATGGCTTTGAAAAAGTTTTTCATTTCATTGCGGTCCGCATACCCCTGGATTTCCTCAGCCTTTCAGATCATCCAGGCATCCTGCATCTCCCGCCAGCATCTGAAGAAGGCTGCTTTGGTGGCATCAGTCTGTAGGTCCATGCAGGCCTTGTGAAGTCCATTCTTCTCGGTGAGTAAGTTGCTGATATCGGCGTCATTGTCGTCAAACCAGTCCTGGTCTTGACGGCATGCGCGTCCGAGGACTTTGACGGTGGAGGACTAGATGACATTTCGCAGTTGACACCATCGTGTCTCCACGATGGCGTTATTATCTGGAGCACGCAGGTTCTCCATGCTCTGGGTTATTTTGTTGCTGAAATCAAAACAGTGAGCAGGCAAATTTAAAAAAAGACTATTTAACTTACCTGGCGGTCGCTTCCCTTGGGGCCTTCGTCGGGGTTGAAGTCGGAGCCTCATCGGAGTCCGCATCGGATCCCTTTGCGGTGGTGATCCGTCCAACCATCGGCATCGCGGATCGCCTTGGTTATTAGCACGTCCTGTCGATCTCGCCTCCGAACGAGAACATATTCCAGCATCTGCCAGCGCTGCGACCGAGGGTGCATCCATGTGGCCTTCTCCCGCGTCGGAAGGCGGAAGAAGGTGCTGGTCAGCAGGAGACGTTATTCCGCACAGGTTCACAAAAGAAGGAGACCGTTATCGTTACAGCTACCGAAACCGTGGGGACCCAGCACTCCCTGCCAGGCAGCGTGGTCCGTCCCGACGCGGGCGTTGAAGTCACCAAGGACAATTAACTTGTCCACCTTCGTCACAGTAGCCAGCAGGGCCTGTAGATCCTCGTAGAATTTGTCCTTTGCCTCATCAGAGCTCGTCATTGGGGGAGCGTAGGCGCTGATGATGGTGGTAAACTTGTCTCCCCAAAGAGGCAGGCGGAGGTTCATCAGGCGATCATTAATACCCTGTGGCAGACAGGGCAGACATCCCACGATGTCGTTCCGGATGTCAAAGGCAACACCAGCGTCGCGTCGCTCTGCCTTTGGCCGGCCGCTCCAGAAGAAGGTGTAGCCGGCACCCACCTCCTCCAGCTGACCCTGTTCAGAGAATTGGGTCTCGCTGAGAGCAGCCATGCCCACATTGTAGCGCGCAAATTCCCGAGTGTCTAGCGCCGTCCTCAGTTCCGGCCGATTGCTCCTAGGATTTTCTAAAAAGGAAAGAACATTCCAGGCTGCTAGTGTGAGTGGACTCACCCGAGCATCCGGAGGGTATTGCGCGGGGAATGGGGACGAGGGCATTGTTGTTTCTTTGCGTTTTACGACCACGGATTTTGCGATCTGTGAATCGTAACCGGCTGCAGAAGACGTGAGACCCAGCAGTTGTTTAGGGCACCTTTTCTAGCCACTTCCTCCACAAAGAGGCAAGCAGTTCTGTCCCTAAATAGGGCTGCTACGACATCCCAGATGGCTGCCGAAGTCCATTATGGGTCACAATTTAACTTCATTGGGAGAACGACCCGAGTTAGCCTGGGCCGCCTATGGGGTTGCTGTCGCCCCCACCGTAGGACATTTTGAGAAGGGGGAAGGTGGGAAGTTCGGGAGTCAGACATACCGGGTGTGGAGGCACATACAACACCGGAGTCCCTCACCTGGTTTAGCCCGCCAGTCGTTACGGTTGCCTGGGGTGTGGCCAGTGCGCGCGCACTGCCACCTTCGATGGCATAGTGGCGGCGGGGCAGTCAGAACGAATGAACCCCACTCTCTCTCTCTCTCTCTCTCTCTCTCTCTCTCTCTTGGCTAATCTTGCTATAAATCAGTTCGTGAAGTACTTCCCCCTCTCCAGGTAAGGTATGCCGTTACATCGAAGGAGCCTAGAATTTCTCACTAGCTTCTGTTTGTTTTGTCCCCGACACCGTCCATCTGCCTCCTGTTTCTGAATCTTCTCCACACCTCTCTCCGCTTCGCAGATTACTTCACCGCCCTGCTGCCCTTCGTCTCACAGTCGGCATGGATAGGTCTACGTATGTGGAGCAACGCCTCCGATTGGACGAATGCAGTCGGCGTCTACGAGTGGGTTTCCACCTCCAATCGAACGCACCAAGCAGCACAACAGGAGCCGGACTTCGGGTTCTCTAACTGGGCGGCCAGTCGCTACTTGGACGTCGGCGGTCACCCGGGAGATATTCAGGTTGGTCCTCCTTTTTATCTCCTAGTTGACGTACAGCCTACTGCGATCAGAAGTGGCATTTGACCGATTTGTTCGGAATGCAGGAGGAAATATTGGCAACCGCCTCTTAATATGAGTCGCGTAGTGATCGAGGAGTCTTGCCGACGAAGAGGAAAGAGACTGGAATACTGGGGTTATAAGGTACATCATTTTGGCAGCAAAGGTAGTAGATAAAAGCTCAGACGCGTGTTTCGCCGATATTTTGCCGTTTCATGACATAGTTGCGAGGAGTTCGGCTCATTGGTGAGTCCCCCAGCGTTCCCCATGTGCTTTCTGGTAAATACTGCACTTTCTAAATGTCATATTTTCATTTCCTCAGAAATAAATCACTAATTTGTAGTGACTCAATCTGAATTAAGCTTTATAGGCACAGATCGAAAGTTAGTATGAAAAGCTGAGCCGATATACATTATCCATGGTGGGATAACGACGTTATATTCATTAGGCGCTTAACAAGTACCCAGTAGTTTATATTGAGGCAACTGGGATCTCCATCTTTCGGTTTTGTTTAGTTTACTTTCTGGGAAACTTAATGCGCAAACTTTTGAGTGAATTCATCGTAGCAAACTTGTTAGACGCAGTCCGAGGGTTGGTTTAAATATTTGAGCTGAAATCCGCCAGCTACTGCGGAGTAACCGTGTAATATCTACAAGCTGTTAACAGGTAGTATCTGTGCCGTCAGTATGTCCATACGAATTGAGGCGAATGTTCGCATTCCAGGTGTGCGTAACGACGAGGAAGGCTGTTCGCTCAACGGAATCATGTCGCTATTCATCTGAGCTTTCGAAATCTTAGTGGAGTCCTTTCTTCCGAGCTAAAAGCGGCAACAAAAAACAAGCAGCCAATCAGACATCATTAACGCCAGTCCGGATGGGATTGCGCAGCGCTCTGTATACCGGCACCAGATCGATAAATTGATTGACTAAGTTCTCATCGAAGGCCCAGGCTTTAATAAATTCCCGGCTTGTCTTGTTTCCGGCGTCGGCGATTATCTTCGTGACTGCGAAGTTAAACTCACGACTCGTTTCGTAGATGTGGGTAGCCGCTTGTGATAATCCGTCACCCCGTCTCATAGCCAGCTTATGTTCGTGTGTGCACGATACAAGCATGCGTCCAGTCTAGCCTGCATAATAACGAGAGCACTTTAGGCACGCGATGTGATACACTACACCCGACTGCTCACTAGGATTGAATCAGTCCTTGATTTTCATGATCCTGCTGCGCATGGTAGCTTTGGGTCGGTGTGCGATTCCGACACATAGTCCCGCAGCAGTACGCCCGGTCGCCCCTGACGCGTTATCGATGTACGAAACCACATGCCATATCATAGGGGCTCTTTCCGGTTGGGTTAGCCAGGCGCAAACAAATCGACATCGGTTTAAGAAAACCTTCGGATAGCCGTTCCGCATAAACTGATCGCGGAGGTAACGGATCTCACGTGCTTTTTTCTTTAGGGTTGCTGTCGTGAGTCTGGATTCGTTCGAACAGTGTTTTCACACGATTTCATTTGTGAGCCACTAGATGTTTGCTGCGACGATAGACTCCAGTAAGATTTCACAAGTTCAGGTGAATAAAGACAGTATTCCGGCGAACTAACAACCTTCTTCTTCTTCTTCTTTAGCAGTATTTAAATAGTTATACATTTTCATTTATTTGCCGTTATCAAGTTTGCCTACCGTTTGAATGCACTGCCAGCTTTTCGGAGTCCATGTGTTGAGTCATTTCAACCTGGGGTTATACTATGGGTGTCTGATGATATCAGATAAACTGGAAACAGTCCTTCTACTTTCGATTGCCTGTCAATAAAAGTTCTTGACCAGTGCAGAGACTTTCAAGGCTCTTTCGATATGGAGGGTTTCATTTGATTTACAATCTAGTCAGTAATAAATCCACACCTCGTCGGAGCGGTATTTAAGTAGTTCAAAATGAGTGTCGAATCAAAGAGGAAGGGGAGTAGAGGTTCGATGACTACTACTATTCACACCGTTCTTTTTAAATTTTGGGACCGAAGGTTTAAGGGTATTCGAACCTCTATTGGTACGTTTACTTAATGGGCGCAAATTCCGCTGTATTTCGAGCTTTGGTAAGGCCTTAATTTGGGCAGTTTTGAGATGCGATTTTCGCCAGAACAGGATTCAATCTTTCGCCAACGAACGCTCATCGATTGCTTACGGAAATCTTTCGTCCCGTCAGAGACTAGTTTAGTAGCAGTAAAGGCAGAAGAACAATGCCGACTCAATCTGTTTTCCACTGCAAGCCAAGATCGAATGCGAATACTTTATTTCCCGTATTTCTAAATGTGTTTGAGTTGTGGGAAAGAGATAGGGATCTGGGAGGGGAATGCTTTCAGTTAACAATGAAAACAGTTTCACTGAAGAAATATATCAGCATCATTGGTTCAAAACAGGGGAGCCATAAAAAATCCAGCATTGGTGGAATTAGCACTTAACACACGGATGCAAGTTCCTTCGAGGAGGTATGTGAACTTAGTCGGCAGGCCTCCAGTTACACTTAATCAAGTACTCACTTTCGTGCATTCAGACTGGATTCAGGACTCGAGCGGGCTCTGCAGGATCTTCGAAACGTATCTTCCGCCCCATTTCAACTCCCGCTCAAGCACACACGCCAGCAACGTGATCCACACCCGTGGAAGTGTTTCCTTAAGGCACACTTTGAACTGGTTTCGGCAGTATGTTTCGGATTAGTTGGAAGTATTTGATACGCGTTAAACCTCCTAGCATGAATAGGTGAAACAGTGGATAAAGGTGTCAAAAAAAGCCGATCCGTCAAACGTAAGTGTCAGCGTTAAGACACGTCTTGGAGCACAAATGTCCCTACCTAATAGATGAAACGTAAGTGGACTCGTCATACCACGAGGTACTTTTTCCTACACGAGATCGGTGTTTCTCCTGTTAACAGGTTTATTTTTCTAATTTTTAAAAGATTAATGTATAGAGGAGTACAGTTTTTTAGGTCATTACATCTTAGGGCCTTGCATACTTCACGTAGGTCGATTCAACTGGAAGGTGGGATGCGATATTTCTGAATAACTGACAGTCTACATGCTAAAAGCCATTAAGTTGTACCTGAACTTCAATTATGACCCTTGACTCAGACTTAAGACAGTAACCACTACTGCAATCATAAGCGTCTATCATATCGATCGGCTCAAAAGGGTTACGGGCAGAGTATTATTTAAAGCTATGAGGGTTTAACAAATGCACTTATTCACACTCAGGACCTGCAGTAAGTTGAATGAGCTTGCGTCATTTTACTTGTTGGCTTTATCGCGTGTGCTTTGTTATGACATCGTCCAAATGATATCCTACGGGTTTTGTGTCCGCAGGCTCAAAGGATTTCTCCCGTCTAAAGCGGGCTGGGTCTACGTAAGTTAGAGTGAATAGGTTAGAATCCACCTCTCGTCGCCTTCCATTGCGTTTGTCCGATGAGAGGCAATATCTTTCTTACTCCACGATATACGCTCCAGTAGTTTGTATTCCAGGTGGGGTCCTACGAATGCATCAACCATTCGGTTGAAATAGTTTGGATGAGCTACTTCTAACCCACTTATAATCTGGTGCACACTGCATAAGAGTTCAGAGTTGGCCTCCTCCTCCTCCTCCTCCCTCCTCCTCCTCCTCCTCCTCCTCCTCCTCCTCTCCCTCCTCCCTCCTCCTCCTCCTCCCTCCCTCCTCCCTCCTCCTCCTCCTCCTCCTCCCTCCCTCCCTCCTCCCTCCTCCTTCTCCCTCCCTCCCTCATCCCTCCTCCCTCCTCCTCCCCCTCTTCCTCCTCTTCCTCCTCCTCTTCCTCCTCCTCATCCTCCTCCTCCTCATCCTTCACCACCCCGGCAGTTCGACGGTCGTAGTTTCGACGACGTCCACCGTCTGCTTCACAACATGACGTTGCTGGTAGGGTGACTTGCACAGGATTATAGTAAGAGCAGACTTGCGCTGCGTGTTCCACACTCCATTTTCATCTCGTCCACCTGGAGACGGTGTAAATTTAGAGCCAAGAAAACTGGTGATAAGAGGGGGCGTCCACCACCACCACCACCACGACCACCACCACCACCACCGCCATCCCTCATTCCTCCCCTCCCTCTCTCCGTTCCCTTTTCTCCTTTTTTCCCCTTCTTCTTCTTCTTCTTCTTCTTCTTCTTCTTCTTCTTCTTCTTCTTCTTCTTCTTCTTCTTCTTCTTCCCCCTCCTCTCACCTCATCCTTCCTTCATCCTCCCCTTGCCCTCCTTCCCCCCACTTTCTTCCCCTCCTCCCACCTTCCTCTTTCCTAAATCCATTTCGGTATACCTCCTGCACATTTGTTCATTAATTGTACCTCCACTGCCATCTGCTCCGGCCTAGATGCGCACATTGTGATTGATGCGCTTGAACGGGCTCATGGGTGAACAAACCTCGTCCTTGTACTTTTACCACTTCACATGCAATACTTCAGGCCCTCCTTATGTGAAATGCCAACTGGAGCTTGGTCCGTTGCGGCAGGCGTGATAGCCAATCCATTGTGCCGGCGCGGACGACATGCCGAGCTGTGTACCCTCGGTGCCTAGGCCTGTTTAAGAACACGAACCCTTTTAGGCACCCATTCCAGCAGTCCGGAATGCATCGCAGGGACTGACAAAAATTTCGTTTCTTTTACAATCCGCACATATGGCACTAAGTGCCCTTGTATCACCCGATGTTCTATTCATTTCCATTAATGGCAGTGCTACAAACGAGTCAACATTAAGACCTGCTTCGTTTAGAATCCTTGAATTCCTATTTTTAGCTACTGATTCACTTTATTGCGTTTGAATGTCATACACACATCTCGAATCGATGTAGACGCAGAGCCCCGGCGTGTATGAAGTAAGCCGATTTGTTGGTTTTGTTAGATAAGTTGCCAGATCCGGAACTAGGAGCAATTCGCTTCGATGACGAGGAGAAGAAGATTTCGGTTTCAGAAATTAACGGAGTCATGGGTTACGCGAGGAACCACAGTTATCAGGACCGCGTGGCTCACCCCGAGTTGTTCTTCGCGACATTTGAAGGACAGAGCATGCAACTCAGTCATTTTGAAGGCATTTAAGTGGGTAGTTAGCGGATTCCGCAGAGGCTCTAACTGATGCAAATGTGCGAAATTCGCACGAAAACCCTTGTTGCGCACAACAAACAGCCACCATACATCCCCGCAAGTTTGGTTTTTAAAGTCTCATGCATTAGATAAGAACTAATTTACCTTATCGAAAACCATCAACTCAAAAAACGACTTTTTTACAGGTCAATTATTTGAGGCTTTATGTAACGGATAGCAGAAAAGGAAAATAAGGACAGAATAAAGAAAACAATAAGAATACAGGGTACTAGTATTTGTTTATTTTCCTTTACCGTGTAGCGCTGCCGTAAGTCAGGAGGACACAGAGACCACTAGATCTTCAGTACACAGTCATTCGCACAAATTCCTACTTTTTATCCATTGGAATTTGTTTCCTTCCTTTGCGATTCCATACACTTGCTTTCACCTGATTTTCATTAACTTAAGATCAGATTTAACGGTTCCAGAAGGGATTTTCGTGAACTTTTCTTGCTTACATTAATCCCCTTTTATAGCAAAAGACATATAAGTAGTAGGTTTTGCTCTATCATATTTAATAGCATAGGAAATTTCATGGATATCCGACAACATCCGATTTCGTCCAAATCCTGCCTCTTTTCCCTCGATATGCAAGATTGAAAATGCCGGGTTCTGAGTCTCCAACCCAGTCGACAAATCAAAATAACACGACCAAATGTACGCTAAACTACTCACCCAAATTTCGAAATGACATTACATGAGTTAGGAGGATGAAACGATGCGATTAAAATTATGCAGCGGATCGCAGCTACGACAATGTGAACCACCACCACCATCATCACCACCACCACTACCACCATCACCACCATCACCGCCGCCACCACCACCACCACCAGCTTTGGTAAGGCCTTAATTTTGGCAGTTTTGTGACGCGATTTTCGCCAGAACAGGATTCAATCTTTCGCCAACGAACGCTCATCGATTGCTTACGGAAATCTTTCGTCCCGTCAGAGACTAGGTTTAGTAGCAGTAAAGGCAGAAGAACAATGCCGACTCAATCTGTTTTCCACTGCAAGCCGAGATCGAATGCGAATACTTTATTTCCCGTATTTCTAAATGTGTTTGAGTTGTGGGAAAGAGATAGGGATCTGGGAGGGGAATGCTTTCAGTTAACAATGAAAAATTTTTCACTGAAGAAATATATCAGCATCATTGGTTCAAAACAGGGGAGCCATAAAGAATCCAGCATTAGTGGAATTAGCAGTTAACACATGGATGCAAGTTCCTTCGAGGAGGTATGTGAACTTAGTCGGCAGGCCTCCAGTTACACTTAATCAAGTACTCACTTTCGTGCATTCAGACTGGATTCAGGACTCTGGCGGGCTCTGCAGGATCTTCGAAACGTATCTTCCGCCCCATTTCAACTCCCGCTCAAGCACACACGCCAGCAACGTGATCCACACCCGTAGAAGTGTTTCCTTAAGGCACACTTTGAACTGGTTTCGGCAGTATGTTTCGGATTAGTTGGAAGTATTTGATACGCGTTAAATCTCCTAGCATGAATAGGTGAAACAGTGGATAGAGGTGTCAAAAAAAGCCGATCCGTCAAACGTAAGTGTCAGCGTTAAGACACGTCTTGGAGCACAAATTTCCCTACCTAATAGATGAAAACGTAAGTGGGCTCGTCATACCACGAGGTACTTTTTCCTACACGAGATCGGTGTTTCTCCTGTTAACAGGTTTATTTTTTTATTTTTTAAAAGATTAATGTATAGAGGAGTACAGTTTTTTAGGTCATTACATCTTAGGGCCTTGCATACTTCACGTAGGTCGATTCAACTGGAAGGTGGGATGCGATATTTCTGAATAACTGACAGTCTACATCCTCCTCCTCCTCCTCCTCCTCCTCCTCCTCCTCCTCCTCCTCCTCCTCCTCCTCCTCCCTCCTCCTCCCTCCTCCTCCTCCTCCTCCTCCTCCTCCCTCCTCCTCCTCCTCCTCCTCCTCCTCCTCCTCCTCCTCCTCCTCCTCCTCCTCCTCCTCCTCTTCCTCCTCCTCCTCCTCCTCCTCCTCCTCCTCCTCCTCCTCCTCCTCCTCCTCATCCTTCACCACCCCGGCAGTTCGACGGTCGTAGTTTCGACGACGTCCACAGTCTGCTTCACAACATGACGTTGCTGGTAGGGTGACTTGCACAGGATTATAGTAAGAGCAGACTTGCGCTGCGTGTTCCACACTCCATTTTCATCTCGTCCACCTGGAGACGGTGTAAATTCAGAGCCAAGAACACTGGTGATAAGAGGGGCGTCCACCACCACCACCACCACGACCACCACCACCACCACCACCACCAGCCGGATTCTTTGGAAGTGATCCTTGTTTATTTATGATAAGTAATGACGCTGTCTGCTAACTCCTCACACGCCCTTGGTGTGAACGGACTTTTCATGTTACCCGCTCATTTCATCTCTATTTATCTCCGTGTAAGACTGATACTTGTAAACGTCATAGAACCTACTTTCTTCCTCAACATTAAAGCGTAGCCGCCCTTTTTTTCGCTCCATCCGCGAGATTCCACACCGCAGCCGGTTTGCAACGGACATGAACGTGGTGTTGTTGGCCGCAAGTCTGTCTTTGGTGTTGACCAGCTCCTCAAAGAGCGTCATTTCCTCTGCGGTCGGTTTTCGAGGGGGGGGGACGCTTTCGGCCCGCCCTCCGCCGTCTCCTACTCGGTCGACTGCCCTTCTGACATGACTCACCACCTCACAGACTGGACGCCAGCGGCCATGACGATTGTCGGGAGCTACGCGCATGCAGTTCGCCGGTGTCCTGTCGACCAATGAACGTTGAGCGCTAGCGCCCTATTCCGTGCACGCCGTATCTGCACGCGGGCGTGTGTGGAGGCGAATTAAAAGGTTTAAAGTTTTACCGGCTGGTGGGACGACCGTGATACCTGTTCCATCTCCTTTCGAATATTCCTAGCCAGATAGAAGGGTCAGCACGCTTTTATATACAGAATGGCTTTATATTCTACATCATTTGCCTAAACTGCTGTACATAGATCCGAAGAAGAAGAGGCGATCACTGGAACATGGTTTATTGGCCTGACGTTTCGGATTGTCTGTCAAAACCATCCTCAGAGACGGTTGCAGAAAAGTGTACTTGGGGCACAAGTTGCGGAGTATTTATATGGCGTGGTTGCCAGGCTACCACAGGCCTACTATCGCTGGCAGTCCTCGTGCTCATCGCTGGGAGTCGTAGTTGATGCGATGGCTGCTTTTTTGGTCTGTACCCGAGTCCTTACTTGTCGTGATTTCATCACCGTTGTCGATTTCTGGCTTGACAATTACCCGGCAATTCGGATCGCTGTCACCAAGACTACTGGCCACCGGCATCCTCCCCGCGTGGCTAGCAATTTTTCCCAGACAAAATCGAAACACAGAATATGGAGCCGCGATATCATTGCGCTTATTAATCGACTGCGGCTATACACAAAGTTATTTTGTTTCCGCCCCATTCTAAAAACCGCACCATGCATACTACTCTCGTAATAATGTCGACAGAACGTGGTGCCATAGTTTAGGTGGTTAGAGGGCTGCGTTTTGCTTGTATGTGGGGTTGTAACCAAGTTTGTTCTTGCCTAAAATTTAGGTACGACTGGCTGGCGACCGCAGCCGCGCCCACCGGGCATATTTTTAAGAATGGAGGTGAAAGTCTGCCTCCCAGGTGTGTGTATAAGTGAAGAAGAATCAGGACTTTATTCGTCTGAGCTTTCGAACCCTTACTGGAGTCCATCGTCAGAGATAAAACAGGAAAGCGACGAACACCACACAGCTTCTAACTTTTCACAGCAACCATCCGGTGGCTCACAAACAAAGCTGTGTGAGAACAATATTCAAGCGCATCCAGACCCATTGCAGCGACCCTGCGGAAAAAGCACGTGGGGCCTGTTACCTCCGCGACAAGTTTATGCGGAACGGCCATCCGAAAGGCGTTCATAAGCCGAGGCCTACGTGTTCGACCGCGGAGGACCCAACCAGAACCAACCCCAACGATATGGCATGCGATGCCATATATCAAGAACGTGTCAGGAGTGACCGGGCGCACTGTTGCGGGACTTGGTGTCGGAATCGCACACCGACCCAAAGCTACCGTGCGCAGTAGGGTCATGAGAAACAATTAGAGATTAACTTCGAATGAGCATTCGGGAGTAGTGTATCGCATCCCATGCCAAAACTGTTCCTGTAACTACACAGGACAGACTGGACGTATGCTTGGATCGCGCATACACGAACATAAGCTTGCTGTGAGACGGGGTGACGGTTTATCGCTAGTGGCTGCCCACACCTTCTAAACGGGTCACGAGTTTAACTTCGCAGCCACGAAGATCATCGCCCACGCCAGATGCAAGACAAACCGAGAATCGATTGAAGCCTGGGCCTCCGATGAGAACTCGTTTTTGTTGCTGTTTTATCTCTGACGATGGACTCCAGTAAGAGTTCAAAAGCTCAGACGAATAAAGCCATGATTCCGGTGAACGAACAGCCTTCTTCTTCTTCACTTATAGTTTTAAGACACGATAGGCTTTTGTTGGGTCTTGTAGCACTGGACAGACGCTTTGCGACGAGAGGCTATCAGAGGTAAAAGCATAAAGAAAGGAATGGGTAATTTTAAATTGTTTGGCGCCGTTAAATAAAACGAATTCCAGGAAGATCAGAGGTTGGAATGCGCGTAGAGTTAACTGCAAGTTAAGTCTCGGACCGATCATGTCTGCTCAGATCTACAAACGCACTCTTGAGTGACCTTCAGAAATTCCATGCACGGTGGAGACAAGTTTAGCTTGTTGATCTGGTAAATTGCGAAGTTTCGCGGCCAATCGGACCAGGGTAAACATGCCTTATCTGCACTGACTGACTGGGTATGGAGGCTGCGTCAGAAACGATAAATACATTCTGCCTGTTTTTGTCGGTAATTCGCTCTTGAGCAAACGTTCGCCATATACATAACTCAACAGGTAAACGTCTAATTAATTTTATGCTATCGATCCGGTCGCTCTTCGATCGAATTGTTTACTAGCGGAGGGGAGCTTCTGGAGGTCTCCTTAGAGGTGCAATCTAACTCGAGAACTCCGTTGTAATGCCGTCGAATTGCTGCTCGGTCGCCCGAATCGAATACTGACCTCCGAGGCGTGCACACTTGGTAATGAAAACCGAATGCTGGGATCTGGTTTATCTCAGGTCAGTACCTTAGTCACAGCCGTTTTTTATCATGTTTGTAGTTCCGAATTCTCGATGTATACCCTCTTACTGTTTGGCCGTCACACAAGCTGACCTAGCTTAACTAAGCGCATACACTGTACGAAGCGGTTAGTACTCCACCTTTCTCGGATGGTTTGCCCGTTTAGACGTTTCCGAACACAGTCGCCAGTAATAGTAATATTCCCCATGGTAACTACTGTCATATTTAAAAGTAGACTGACTGAATTATTTACAAAGATCGGGCGAGTCGATATGACTGTCTTATTTGTCCCCTTCAATCCGCCAGAAATGACTGGTTGATGATGTCCGATAAACCAGGAACTGAATTTTAAGTCCTTGTCAGCAATACTTATCGATTACCACTCACATATCTCCACTCGCCTGCTGCGAGGCTTCTGGACCGAAATAACGTCCTGTACTTAGATCTGACGGGTAACATTGAACATAAAACTTTAATGAAGAGACTAGTTAGACCTGGATAAAGAAGCTGAAAGTTTAATTGCCCGATTTAGGATGACGAGAATGGCGACGCCGGCAGTCAGCTCTGCGTCTTCCTCTCCTCTGGCGGTGGTCTCCAAACGGGCCAGTGGGTTACTTCGAGCTGTCGCCTCCGAATGGGCTTCCTCTGCGAACAAACTGTGACCGCTTTGATGACCACACAACTCCCCGTCCCAGCAGCGGCGTCCCTCCAACTGCTGGTCACGCCACCGGCCCATCTATCGCCATGTCTGCCGGGATTCTTCCTCTTCCTCGGCACCTGTTACCGTCTGCTGCCAATGGTGCCAACACCTCATGCGGAAGCCGCGCAGACCTGCCAGAACCACACCAGCCCAATCGCGGTAACTCTGGTGCTACCGCGAAGTCCTGTACATCTGGCCTTTCTGCGATTCTTGCTCACTTCTCGGCTGTCCAACCATGAGGATATCAATGGCACCGCCATGATAAACGATCGGCGCGCGTGGATTTCGGTCACTGCTTCGGTAAACGAGGTGCGTACTCGATTTTTTTGCGTCCTTGTGGGTATCAATTTTCTCACCCTGTGTGCTGCTAAACTAGCCAATGGGGCACATCTTAGTGTCCGTTCTGCTTGATTGGTCAAAGATGTAAAAAAATCGTGTCAACTGACGCGTTGAGGAGTGCTGTTTTCTTTCCGACTGTCCGAGGCATTACCTTGTGACCCAAAACGCATGTAACCAGGGCCGGATACGGCGCACGAGTGAATATTATCCTGGGCAGGCGGATTTCACTTGTGTATAATTATTAGCTATACTGAATTTAATTCACCAATTGATGTTCTTGATTTCTTCGTTGCATTCTTTATTGTTTATTTTTTATTTGTCGAGAAATATGGTTTCGTTATTACTATATAACGGATAGTGAATTTGCGAGTGCCGGTAGAGTGCAATATACCAGAGTTCTGACGAAACCTGCCAAAATTATCGAAAACATTTCAATCGTGCACCATGTCAATAGTGAAAATAGAAGTTTGAAGAAACTATGAAATTATACATAGGACCGAATGGTTACCTATAAACACTCAGAACGGACATAATATGTGACCTGACTTAAGGAACAAAGAATCGGTTAGCGAGTAATACAGGTTGTAATAGGAGTGCCTTGTTACGGGAAGATCATTTCACTAGGACGAGAGAGTGAGGTATGTTTTACGGAGGCTCCATTCAGGATAAGCTAATTATCGTGCAACTTTCTACCACGTCCTAGGGAGAACAGTGATGCCCATCGTTTAGGACAGGCGAACTGCCGACCAATCAGTGCGGCCGCCTGAGTGGGCTATAGACTGGGATTCCAAGGCACAACAGGCAGATCTGTGGATACCGATCCATCGTGAATTCAGCTCCTTCTTGTCCTGTTTTTCCTCTGCATCTCATTCCGGCAGGAAGGTAATATGTGACCCAACTCAGGGAAAAAAAGGATACGTTTGCGAGTAATAGAGGATCTGGGGTAATCTAATTTTTATGAAGGGGGCTAAATGCAGAAAAGGGCAGCGGAAACCTTGTCCTAACCCTAACCATTCTTTTCGTTAGGGTAAGCATTCGTTGCTGAGTTCGTAGGGCCGCATAATAATTTGTTGCCCCGACAAGTATGCGGACTGCGAGATCCGATGGCTTTGCCTCATGTCGACCAAGATGCGCGATATCATTCCTAGCTGACCCGACCCACTTTTACACGGACCCTTCACGGGAGTAATAATGAGGTTCGTTTTGCGCGATCTTTCATTCTCCGAGTAAAGCTCATGCATTTTAAAACTACTGCGGCGTTCTAATAGTTGCCACTTGTAAAGTTGCCATTTGACCCGATACTTCGGTTCTCCTACCGCCAACGAAATATTGTGTAACATTACTAACCATTCAATGGATGTTAATCTTATCTAGTACAATGGATAGAATTGGGATTACGTTGGCATGCGCTACGGTCGCGTTTTACACGCTGACCTATCCTTTGTTCCCATGGGTTGGTTCGCATGTTACGTTCTTGCCGAATATTTGGTGCATATTTTACTCAACCCATTTGAATCTATAAGGGCATCAAAAATATATTAGAAGAAGTTATACTACTTAAGTGGTCATTTTATTAGTGTATATTTTTCTGCAGGCGGTCGGAAAGGGACTTGTTGAAAAGACCTTACCCTGGCGTGACTCAAATACCTTGGGTTTTCTTAAGCAATCCTTTTTAAATGAAGTCTAATTTCAAAAATTTGGTTAACATTTCATGAGATAGGTTACCTACTATAGATCTGGTGCCTTGTTTCACCCGCCCGCCCTCTCTACCGAATGGCATTGCCTAATATCTAACTACTCCTGCACAGTAGATTGCCTACCTCATTCAATTTTGAGATCAAAATTTGAGATGGTGAGTGTGGAGATGATATACCACCAGACTACACCCGTGCACCCTGTCCTTCCCGTGTAACAACAATAGAAACGAGCTCAGTTGGCTAGAGCGTTGGCTGAACTAAAGCCTTCCCCTTGCTGGCATGGGTTCGAATCCCACCGATGCCGACGAGTTTTTCACAAGTGGGTCAAAGGAATTATTCAAATCTGTGGCTGGACTGGTGGCTGGACGTTCACCTACTCAGTCTTTCCTTTCAAGGACTCTTCACATAAGAGGAAAGACTCAAGATACGTTCTGATTAGCAACATCCACGCGAACACATTTAATCTTTTTAAAGAGCATCCTCATACCGTATGAGGGACCTTAGTGTTTGCCCTACGATAGGACTTAAACATGGTGATTTCCAGTGACATGTAGGATTCCGTTTAGTCTCTTAACGAATGCATTTACAGTTCCGAATTTTACTGCCAATATTGCTGAATTGAGGTTAAAAACCGTACATATTCAAATGACGATGCTTTCAGTAATATTCAGTTTTTCTTTAATAACTGAAATGTAGGATGATAATGGTGCGTGCAATATTACTGGGTACAGAAAGTAAGGCATTAGTTTTAACGAAGGCATCTTTATTTATTATCTTTTTTTAATAATTGATTGCTAAAATGATGTATAAAACCTACCTGTCACATCTGCGAGCCCCGCGAGTTTTAAGTTCCAAGAAAAAAAATACGCGAATTTGTGAAGCTGTAGATTGAGAAGCGTGATCTTTTAGGGTATACTTGTACAGCAGATTCCCTATCTCATTAAATGAAATGTGTTTCCTATTCAAACAAATTACTTAATTAGGGTTGTCATATTGAGTATCAAGACCTTTCTGACCGCCCGCAAAAAGTATACTCTGTAAAAATGGCTACTAATGTAGCATGCAATTTTCTCATTGATTTTCGATGCGCTTATTAATTTAGATATATTTTCTAGAAAACATGCATACAAATATTATTTCTTGTACTCGTTTGATAGCAAATTAGGTCTTCAAATTTTAGGCTTGAAGAAAAGGTATCTTTTGGTTTTAAAAGCGTTTCTAATTATGAGGTTTTTAAAGATCTTGAAGTGTTCATTCATAATACATCGTATCAATCAATTGACTAGTGTTGCCTACAATGTTCAACATGATCCAAATCTATTAAAATATTTTATGAGAACTCTGTAACCTTACACAGAATGCATATCGCATATAGGTTGCAAACCTTGAATGCACTCGTAACGGCCGGGAGGGTTCAAATTATTTGGCAATTTAGAAGTTTCTTTTATAACTGAAAGGTCTTCAAGCAAAACTTTGAAGAAGACGTAATTTGCTATCAAACGAGTATAAGAAATGATATTTTGTGCATGTTTTGTATAACATATATTTGAAGTTATAAGGACAGTGAAAATCAGTAAGGAAATTACATACTACTTAAGTAGTCATTTTTGCAGAGAATACTTTTTGCAGGCGGTCAGAAATAAGCTCTTTCGAAAGCCGGCATCCTACTGTGACTGAAATATCTTGGGATAAGCGCTTTTGAGTGAAAAAAAGTTGCTTTATTTAGCGCACAGTACTGTAACATGAAACGCACCTAGAGGTTGCTTTGTACACCGTAGCATGTCAGCCTCTTATTGGGTAGTGCTCTCATCACCTGCGCAGCACAAATTTGAAACCAAAGCTCTAAAATGTAGTGCGCAGTTTTATTATCGAGCCAGACAAACATGCTGGTTTCACTGTCAAGGTCGCATAAAAAGTGTTTTTGCAGTAGGTTCCGCATTTCATGAAATCTCAACCGAAATTCTGAAATGTGTGGCCGATTCAAACCAATCACTTAAGTAGCGTTGTCACTTGATTATCGTGCAGCCTTATCCCAAGATGTTTCAGTCACGGTAGGATGCCAGCTTTCTAAAGGGCTTCCTTCTGACCGTCTGCAAAAAGTAGACTCTAAAAAATGGCTACCTAATTAGTAGGCAATTTCTTATTGATTTTCTATGCTCTTATTAATTCAAATATACTGTGCAGAAAATAAGCAAAAAATATGATTTATCGTACCCATTTGATAGCACATTACGTTGTTATCATGCCACACAGGAGATGCGCTGGACCAACATCGGCTCAGATCAGGGTATGACACGCGTTTTTCGGCCTGTGCACCCATAATAAATATCATGCATGAGAAGGAGGGAGGGGGCGACGTTGGGGTACGCCTAGGCGCAGACTCACGCCGCCTTAGCCATTTGTGCCGTATCCCTCCGATCAGGTGGCTGATCGGTTCATGGGAGAGTGAAGAGCTTTTAGCTGATTTCCTTAGCCATTTGTGCCGTATCCCTCCGATCAGGTGGCTGATCGGCTCATGGGAGAGTGAAGAGCTTTTAGCTGATTTCCTCACTATAGGCAATCTGATGCGATTTTTAGCCAACACGATGGGCTTAAATTCGCGTCCGAAATGGCGCGTTCTTCCATGTGACCTATATGAAACTTCCAGTCCTAGAAACGGTGCATCAAACATTCATTTCCTCTGCTCATTCCGAATTACAGTAGTAGGCTTCCTGAAATCCCGTTGATGTAGAAAGGGGTGTTTGGGTTTTAGCCTTTTTGTGTTCTTCAATGCGTACTTTCAAGAGGAAGGGTTAATGCTAGCTTTCTGAGCCAGATATCTATTGGAAGACTGTCGGCCAATAAGCAGACAGCTGTACACCTTCTGGCTTCGGCAAGCCAATCGAAGGTCACGTGACTGCCGCACACGCTGCTGCTCACTGATTTGCATTTCGCAGCTCGGCTAACTTGACTGTGCAATTATTTCACTTAACCATGATTTTTCCATCCGTTCAGGGAAGACCTGACCATCCTGCTTCCTCAGCGTATCCAACCAGAGGTAAGGCAGCGGGTTACAGTCAATGACCGATCTCACTAAATCTTTACTGAAATTCTCAAATATTTTTTTGAGAAGTAGTAGTAGTAGTAGAGAGAGGTACGCTTTATTTTGAAAGTAAAATTTCAAAAACTTCAGCAAAAAAGGTCCTCCATTCACCGTGAAGAATCGTCCTTCAATGCGTCTCAAAATCTCGATCAATTTGGACTTCCTTCAAAATGGTGCCAGCGTCGTGCGCTGATGACCTCATTTTTGTTGTTCGAACAAACAAATAGGGTTAAAATACAGTATATAATGGGTGAACTAGGCCAACCGTCGTACATATAAGAGGATTCAGATGCGAATGGAGAGCAGAAAAGATGGCGGCTCAATTTTAAAAGCCGCAGTAAGTAGTAAGGAATACTTAAGCAGAGGTTTAAGATCGATCATAATGTGACACAATTTAATGCTATTTCGAATACGCCAGGATGCTGGCTTTCGCATGCGCGCCTTCTCGGATGCCCGCATAAACAGTACTCAATACAAAGTGAACACTTAAGTGGTATGCATTTTTTTCCATCGATTCTGGATGCCCTACCAAATTCAAATATATTTGATGGAAAAAGTAAGCAAACATATTTTTCCTGCAACCATTTGATAGCAGGCTATCTTTCGGTTTTAAAAAATTCTAATTGTAGGATGTTTAAGGTCTACGATTTCCACTCAGATAGCAGTGTATATTTCCGTTAACTGAAGTAACTCATGAAGGAGCTTCATAGAGAAATGTATGCTATTCCTTACACGGAACATATGCAGCGTATGAAAACCCTAAATGCAAAAGCAGATCGGACTCAACATTATTCTGAATTTGAAACCTTTTTGAAACCTAAATCTACCTCCCCTCTGAGCATACAATTCGAAAAGGAATTGGTTTGCCCTCAACTCCCCCACTTCGTTATATGGGTTGAACGTAGAGCCTTCCCAGTAGAGGATTCCCCGACAGTTGGGAATCACAAATTATTACCGAGCTGGTGACTTAGTAAAACTCGTACTTTTAATCGCACTGAGAACTGATCTCGCCCTCACTGCAACTTTTGGCAACCCCACCGGGGACACTGTTTGGCAGAATTTTTTTCGATTGCCCAATAATACTACTGGTTGGTTTTTATGTGGACGGACTCGATGCGCCAATGACACAACATGCCTCTCTACCTACTCCCTGAACTGTTCACGGAAGCCTCGGCATGTCGTTTAAAGTCACATTGGCTCACTGCTGGTGCTGGAGGCAAAATTAAGGAAAGCTCCCTCTGTAAGTTCGCAGTCCGGTTTCCGGTGGGGAGATTAAAAACTTACCAATTTCCGCCCTGCGGAATTGCTGGTTGGTTTCACTTCGTAATTTTTGTCGAAACTCGTAAATTTGCTCACCGACACGGGCACTGAGTATAGTGCTCGCACGTGGGCTCCCCGTACGGCTAATTAGTTACTCCAGGAAAACTTTCAACACGGAGTATGAAGAGGAGAGGTCACCGCGTTTGTCAGTGTACTGCGGTCAGGAAACCCAGGACTCAAGTAACTGTCGGCTCCTACGGTTGTCACCTCCTGCTAGGATGGCGGGTTCATTTAACTAGACTGTTTACTTGGGTCCTGTTGAATAAGTCGCGATTTGGGAACTGGTACCATTCCTCCTCCTCCTCCTCCTCCTCCTCCTCCTCCTCCTCCTCCTCCTCCTCCTCCTCCTCCTCCTCCTCCCTCCCTCCCTCCTCCTCCTCCTCCTCCTCCTCCTCCTCCTCCTCCCTCCTCCTCCCCTCCCCCTCCCCTCCCCTCCTCCCCTCCCCTCCCCTCCCTCCCTCCCTCCTCCCTCCTCCCTCCTCCCCTCCTCATCCTCCTCATCATTCTCCTCCTCCCTCCTCCCTCCTCCCTCCTCCTCCTCCTCCTCCCTCCTCCTCCTCCTCCTCCTCCTCACCACTGCTATTTCGTGCTCGGCCATCGTCGCTCGAAGCCATCTCCCAGTCCTCGTGTTTGCGTTAGAAACGTCAGATGAATAGACCTCTTGCTTCGGCGACCGTATCTCTTTTCCAGTCGAACGTTTTTACTCCCGAGAAGTTTCGAGCACGCTTTGCGCATGCAAAAAAATCTTGAACAAAAATACTCTTCTCGAGCAGTGCGTGCAGCGAAAGTGCTCAGTTTGCGTGATCCGCGGATGCCCAGCGTTGCTTCTTTGCAGAATTTATTGCGAACTGGGTGGTGAAGCGGTGACTACCTGTCTTGCTAGCTGTGTTTGTCCAAGGTGCATGCTCAAAAAGAGTTTTTTTGCACTGGAAATACTTGTGAAACGTCTTCCTTGCTAGTTCTGCCTGGGATTACACTACATCAGAACGTACCCATAAATGTACAGTTTCTAAGGTACTTCTTATGTTTAAAGCGTGTTGGTTGTTTTTGCGAAGGTGACTGTTTATTTAGGGTATTTTTGTATTACAGACTTCTTGATCCGAGGCTGTTCCCATCTAACTGCCAATCACTCCGCTCGGTGTCATTAACTATTGAAAAGCCTAACTGGAGACGTCTAAAACCTTCCTTTCGAGATATCCTTTCAAGATTTGGGAATTAGATGGCAACAGTGGACAGCGCATAACAGTAGTTAGTTCGTATTTCTGATGGGTCTGGTAATTATTTTGTAGGTAACCCAGCTGCTAAACCGATGTTTAGCTACTCCTTCACAGTAGATTGCCATAGCATGGCTACTGCATCCTATAAATACTGCAACTCCCTGTGTACGAATTACCCGTAGTCGATACTGTCTCTGAAGATGAGTTCGAGATGGAATCCGAAACGTCAGCTGAATAAAGCTCTTGTCCCGGTGATCGCGTCTACCTCTTCTCAACAAAGTATCTTGTTGCACACTGTGAACAGTTTCCACAAATCGCAAAAGGCTTGAAAACACGAGCAATTTTTTGAGCGCCTCACTGTATTCCCAACGCTTTCGAGACGTTAACAAACTATATTGCATTGCACAACATAAGAAGAAGAAAGCTCCTATAAGTCTAATACAAGAAACGATTTTTTGCGTAGCTTTTCCATAAACCCCTATTTTTGTGTTTTTGAATTGAATTGATGCACAGAAAGCTGCTTTGCTAATTAAGAGTTCTCTTCATGTATGTTTATGGAAGGGAAAACGGGGTTAAACAGAACCAAAGCCGGCCATTTTTTGTTATCCAGGAATTTTCCCAAGCTATTGAAAGCTACAGATCAAAAACATTTTTGCTTTTTATGCGTTGCAATATAAACTAACATTAATGTTCACCAGAAAAATTGGCAATCTATCCCTTTACAGAACGAAAAAATTGGTTTTTCGTTCATGAAAATCAGGTAAATGCAGGTATGAGAACTCACATTTTTTTGGGAAAACTAGGGCTAATTCAGTTAAAAAAATCCAGTTTTGCAAATTTTGACGTTTTTTTACCAAAAAACTCAGTAAAAAACTTGTGTGACTGTACTTTGTTATACCACACCGATAATTAGAACCGTGAACAGCAGATATTGTATGCCTAATTTTCAGCAAAGTCTAAAATCCTGTCAAAAGTCCCTTATTTTTTCTTGACTTGGCCGTGGAAAAAGATTAAGTACGCATACATTGGACAACGAAATATCTAATGAAAATGCTTTTAGAGAGGTAACTTATTATAATGGTGTTGTGGGTATTAATTTGTCTCGGCAAAAAGTTTTCATGTTTGAGTGAGTCTACAAACATGACCCAAACGGTCATCTGCATTAGAAAAGAATGTCTCAAAACTCACTACTGCGGTAAAGGTTTTTAAGAAATATCTTACTTTGATGGTTTTAATAAACACAGAGCGAATCCACATTTATGAGCAATGGACTGAAAGATCTGGAAATCGTAAAGCATTCAGCACTATTTAAAGGACAATCTGAAACTCATCGTAATCAAACAACCGAAATATTTATAAAGGCATTTAATAAAAGGAAAGTCCTCTTAATATACTCAAAATGGTGTGTTAAAAATTGTATCTGACGATTCTATTTAAATTTATTAGCCAGTGACCAGTCCGTCAACATGTAGACTTATAACATATTTTACTTCATGTAACGTCCCTATCGGTACACTCTCGCGCAAATCCGTTTGCCCTGAGTCAAACGCATCTTTTAAAAATTTCCGAACGGAAGAAAAACCGCCAATTCTCATAAGACCGTGTTGGAATATATACTCGACATTTAGGCTGTATGGTTACGGTCATACTTTACGCTAACCGTAATCTGGAAGACTACTTCTGTTGCTTTATTCGTTCGTGAAATCCATGAGATTTCATGATTTAGGACAGCTACTGTAGGTGTAGCCTCATTATGGCTGACATTTGCCCTGTCGGCTGATCCAAGAGCCCGCCTTCGCTGGATCTTATTTCAGTGTCTGTCGTTTGCGGGAAGGCCCACTGGGTCGGCACCTGTGTTTGGGGGAGTGGTGGGGGGAGGTGAGATCTATCGTCCCGGAACAGGCGGTAATCGTATTCTCACCCAGGCACTTTTTGCATGCATTAACTTTGCAGTCAAAAATCCTCCGGACTGACAACGCCCACCTGACACCCTGGCTAACGCATCTCCTTACGGCTACCGTAGCTCAGCATCCTCATCGTCAGCCGCAGCACCAGCTGGACGCGGTCTGTTTCCAGATCTCGACCCTGCCCGAAGCCCCCTTAATTTCGTCTCCCTGTGCGATCTCTCAGAGTACCCCGGAGCCCTTCCCTTTTGCAACCATGAGGCCATGGAGAGTGAAGTTGAGGCGGGCAGACGTGAGACTGCGGCCAGCCTCTGCCAATCTCTCTCTGACGCGGACAATGCCCGGTGGATCGAATTCCAAGACGCCTGCTATACTGTCCTCCCAGTGACCGGCTCCACGGCTGCCACCGCCGTTACTGCCTCGGAAGCATCACTCCCTGTGGCGAACATTTCAAGCCTGTGTGAATCGCTTGTGCCTGCTGGCACGCTGACCTCGATCCTCTCTGTGGAAGAACAAGCCTTCATTGCTCAATTATCCGATCGGTTCGGTAAGTTTCCTGGACGGTCCTATGGTTCAGCCCAGTTCAGTGACAGCAGAAGAGAGAATATATATATATATATATATATATATATATATATATATATATCTATATATATATATCTATATATATATATATATATATATATATATATATATAGATCGGTGAGCCCCCACACTATCATCATATTCCCGGATCACAACCGACAAAAACAACGAGCCCGTGGCTCAATGGTAGAGCGTTCGACTCAAATACCAAAGGTTGCGGGTTCGAATTCCAGGTGTGCCACACTTGGGATTGGGTATGACTGGCTGATGACGGCTAATAAGCCAGAAATGGCCATTCCGGTCTCCCTTTGTCTTGTCGGTTCCACCTAATCAATATATATATATATATATATATATATATATATGATAGTGTGCGGCTCACCGATCTGCTTAAGTAACATGTATGATTCGTTGTACCATGGAGCTCACTTTAGAGCCCTCGCAGGCGGTCGCATAGCGGTCGCGGTCGCGGGTTCGAATCCCAGGTGGTCCACACGTGGGATTGGGTATGACTGGCTGATGACGGCTAATAAGCCAGAAATGGCCATTCCGGTCTTCCTTGTCTTTGTCGGTTCCATTTTATCATATATATATATATATATATATATATATATATATATATATATATATATATATATATAGGGATTCAATTTTACAAACCCTCTTGTCTTCATTCGGACCTCAAGACTTACAGTAGATGTGCTATCGCATGAAATATTGACCGAAATTCTGAAGTGTATTCATTTCGAAAAATACGTAAGCAGCGCTGTAATACTAATTCTCATGCAGCACAATCCCAAGATTCATCAGTCACCACAGGATGCCAGGGTTTCTAATGAACCCCTTTCCGATTGCCTGCAGAAGCTACACGGACTATTTAAGTAGAATGACGTCTTATCCCCGGATTTTCGATGCCTTTATAAATGGGAGTATATTTTATAAAAGAAAGATGCACTGTAAAGTTCCTTTCTTATACTCCTTAATTAGAAAATTATGCCTTCGTAAACTTTTATGCTACCACAAAGAGTATATTTTGGTTCAACTTATGAGACTGAAAGACCGTGCGGTAGCGTCTCTGCCCATAAAGTATACAATATATTCATTTAAAAAATTTCTTCTTAACCGTGTAGAGAATTGTGTGATTTTCTTTAAAAATACCTAGAGCATGCAGTTTGGAAACTCTGAATTCAAAGTACAGTGGCAGGTCAGGCGAAGAATTATTCAGCGATCGAAAAAGTAACGAAAAGTACCTTACATCGGGTATAAAGTTCGAAAAAGTCGTTATTTGCTACCGAAAGAATATTTAACAAGAACGTAGTATGCGACCAAACTTAGGGAAAAAGGATACGTTAGCGATTAATAGGGGGACCGGTGGTAATAGGATTTTTATTTAGGGGCTAAATGCAGGAAAGGAGAGTGACAACCTTGTGCTAACCCTAATCATTCTGGGTTGGTAAAGGCACACAAAAAGTTCGTAGGGCCGCATAATAATTTGTTGCCCCGACAAGTATGCGGACTGCGAGATCCGATGGCTTTGCCTCATGTCGACCAAGATGCGCGATATCATTCCTAGCTGACCCGACCCACTTTTACACGGACCCTTGACGGGAGTAATAATGAGGTTCGTTTTGCGCGATCTTTCATTCTCCGAGTAAAGCTCATGCATTTTGAAACTACTGCGGCGTTCTAATAGTTGCCACTTGTAAAGTTGCCATTTGACCCGATACTTCGGTTCTCCTACCGCCAACGAAATATTGTGTGACCTTACTAACCATTCAATGGATGTTAATCTTATCTAGTACAATGGATAGAATTGGGATTACTTTGGCATGCGCTACGGTCGCGTTTTACACGCTGACCTATCCTTTGTTCCCATGGGTTGGTTCGCATGTTACGTTCTTGCCGAATATTTTGGTGCATATTTTACTCAACCCATTTGAATCTATAAGGGCATCAAAAATATATTAGAAGAAGTTATACTACTTAAGTGGTCATTTTATTGTTTAGTGTATATGCAGGCGGTCGGAAAGGGACTGTTGAAAAGACCTTACCCTGGCGTGACTCAAATATCTTGGGCTTACTTAAGCAATCCTTTTTTAAATGAAGTCTAATTTCAAAATTAGGTTAACATTTCATGAGATAGGTTACCTACTATAGATCTGGTGCCTTGTTTCACCCGCCCGCCCTCTATACCGAACGGCATTGCTCTAATGTCTAACTACTCCCTGCACAGTAGATTGTCTACCTCATTAAATCTTGAGATCAAAATTTGGGGTGGTCGTATGACACACCTTTGTGGTGTTATTTTTGCGTTTTTGATTTGAACTGACGCACAGAAAGCTGCAGAGATCGTGCACAAGAATCTCGTTTCTGCTGATTGTGTAAAACGATTACGTATCCTTGAAGAGTCAATTCCGTAAACACGTGTTTTCGGTAACTCATCATCCGGCCGGTACACTTACATGCATAATGAAAACATGAAGAATTGACAGTCTCATAGTTAATAATCATCGTTCCTACGCCGGCCGCCTGGCGAGGAGTCGGCGATTTGAGGTCACTGGGACTGGGGAAGGGGTAGGTTGGGTAGGATGTGAGCAATTTTTCGGGGTAGAGTGCAGGGAATGAATATCACTGTCCGGTATGCGGAGTGAACGACTGTCATCAGGAGGGGACAGCGTATGGACACCACCTAAAAAGTGGTTGTCGGCCACGGAAGAAAGAGCGCCTGTATGAGCGTCGTCTGACAGCATAGGGTTTTGGGTTTTGTTAGCCCTGCAGCCACTGCATCGGCTGTTGCTAACACCCGTTAGCGAAAAGCCTTTCGAGAAGTTGGGCTGATGTCGGGTTCCGAATTTTTCATATGGCCGCCACCCTGAAGGGAGATCACGCGCTAGAATTAAAACAAGGGCAAACTTTTTAACACCGTAAGATACGACTTCCTGTAAAGTTAAAGGAGACGCCGTACCGGCCACTTTGCCGATTAAAAATCACTCCCATTTCGCGGATCTGATGCAGGCATGGAACGGTCAGGGTAACTCCTCCGGTACCCCACCGCACGCGCTAACCGATCCTTCCTCCGGTCTTCTTGACTCTGTGTTGACGCCGGACACTGACGGGTGAGGGAAGCGAGTACGGTAGATACAGTGCAAGTCTATTATCGCTCAATACCTAGCCACCGTGCGTGCGCCACCATGCTGTGGAGCTATGGTGGATATAGCTAGTCGACGGTCAAAACTGTCGTGTTGTATGGCCAAGCTAATCCTTTTCTAACGCAAACTGTACATTTCAGAATTTTGATTACTGGTTAATGGGTGTGCCACCTACTGTAAGTCGTCTCGACTCGTCAAACAAATGCTGTTTATAGATCCGGGGGCAGTACTTCCTCCACACACCCGACAGAGCACCGATCTGGCTAACTGGTTATTTCTGATCCTCAAAAATTGGAACATCACCAACGAAGCTTATCCACTGTTTGCCCCATGGCAGCAAAAAGATTCCCTATCTTATGAAATGTCGACCGGAAATTCTAAATGCGTTAAAACTGATTATCTTGCTGGCTTTTTGGAACGAGCTACTTTCTGACTGCCTGCAAATGTATACGTGTGGGCTACTTTAAGTTGCATGTCTTTTCTCACTGATTTTACCATCCTTATAAATTCAATTACATTTTGATAGAAAAACATGCCCAAAAATATTCATTCTTATACACGTTTGGTAGCAAATTGCGCCTTCTTCAAAATTTATGCTTGAGAAAGGGTATGTTCGGTTTTAAAAAGTGTATGTTGCCGAATAATTTTGAACCCTACCGGCACGTTACACTTGCATTCCAGGTGTCAAAACTACATGCTGTAGACATTCTGTGTGGAGTACAGTCACGCATTTTCTAAGCTATGAGGAAGGGGTCACAATTTCATTCGCTTTTTGCCCCTATTGTGTCGGGAGGTGGAGGTGGAGCGAATGAAAAGACAAATTTCTAAAACTACGAACTGATGCAGATCTTTTCCTACACGAAACCGTCCCATACGACCGTTTGGGGTTGAACAGTGGGTAATTTGTCACCGTCTCCGCTTTTAACTTGGCAAAGGAGTAATTTCCTTCCGTCTTCGGCGGCACCTGTTGATTGGCCCACCGTTCTACCAGTAAAAAGTTCACACGCATTTAACCGTTTTTCTCCTCTGTTCGATGCAGTTGCCAAACACCCTACTGGTATTATGGTAAATAAGTTATCGTTTGTATTCTACTGACTGCCTCTTGACAGTTTGTGAATATTTCGCGGCTGTCCCCACAGCGGGATTGATTTCAGCTCGTACATTCGCATCAACTTCCGGACGAGGCCGAAACAGTTTGCCCTTTTAGAGTAATTCCAAAGTTCGCAGACTTTTTCTGAGGCAATGTAAAGTCTTCACAAACAACTGGATCGTGTTATGGGCCACTGCACTCATTACGTCGGCCTCTCAAAACTTGGTCAAATCTTTTCAAAATGAAAACAATCCTTTCTTCAAAGAATCACATTTACGCAGGAGTGGTTCTTGTGTGAAACGAGAGACCAAAGGCCAATCCCGCATCTTTTCTGTGCAAACTGGTATTTTGCTGAAAAGTCTTGATTCCCTGGCGGACTCCGGATGATCGACCCCCGGTTTTTGACTATTAAGCCGTTGAAAATTTTTGAGAAGCCCGCGTGATTATTAATGATGTCAATTTTCTATTCAGGTTGCTAATCCCCGCTCAGAAGACTACAAGTGATCCATATTTATTGTCATCTTCTGTAAGCATCAGAAGCCCCGTTCAGATGGTACGCAGGTTGTGTTTCAAAATTAACAGTCATTTGAAGCTATCCCAATCACAAATGGCTGAAGGTGCAGTACCTACAAAGTGCCCATAAAAATTGAATTTAGTATGCAGCTATTCTGGAAAAATATACTTGAATTTATATGGCATTTGAAAGTCAATTTTAAACGTGCATCCTACTTAAATAGTGGTTCTTGCGAACTTTAACAGTTGGCTGGAAAAGCGTATGATCAAAGTCCAGTCTACTACTGCGCCTGTCTGCAGGTCCACTTAAAACAAGTTGATTTAACAGTTGGAGGCATATTGAAACACTTTGAGCCATTTTGGACTGATTTAGAGTTGCGAAAATTCCATCAAAGGAGTCAGAAGGGTAGCTGGCAAGCATACGTATGTTTTCCCTGGACCAGTAGTAAATGCATATCTTGGTAACTAGACCGGATAAAAGACCAGTCTTCGTTCTGAGGAGCAGGTAACGAAGATGCAGTCCATCTTGTCGGACCAAACCAAATTCAGGAAATTAGGCAAACAAGAGGATCGCACAGATGAAGTAGAGGCACAGCTGATCGATTGCTTAGAAGACTTCACTCAGAAGTAGTTTCATGAGGCGATCGTAATCTGGAGTTCCTTGGATCGGTAGAGAGATAGGCAGATAACCAACTGAAAGCACTCGTGGGAAAAATCGAAGCAGTAGAGTATCACGCGGGTCAACGCGCTATCGTGTTGAAAACTGACAGAAGACGAGAGAAAAGAATTCTAGCAGCTATACTCAGACCATAGAAGGAGAAAACGTGGAGACGCAAAGAGATCGTCACTTCTTCAAAAAGGTGCACGAAATGAAACCACAATCAAGGTTTTCCCAAAGATCCAGATCGGTATGTACACAACTATTATTCTATGGCAATGTATAAAACATCGCTTGAAGCATTATCCCTGGGTCCTAGAATTCTGCATGCCCGGTCGGAAAGTTTATCCGTTAGAGTTGGAAACCCAATTTGAGAATCTGTACAACCAAACTTACGACTTAAAAAGCCATCTACACAGATAGTGTCCAACACGTTAAATCAACACTAGTGAATTGTAGTTATCAAAACCTGAACATGAAATGATCAAGTCGAGGGATTACTGATAAAAACAGCATAGAGAAGTTAAAAAGCATCGAGAGAACAAAGATATCTTGAATAACTAGA
>WEDG01004129.1:60000-75383 GCA_017591395.1 Schistocephalus solidus
GACACTCAAGACACTAGATGGCCTTGTTCCTTCGATTTTTAAGCAAGCCTTTTTGGTTCTTTGCAGACTCGGACCTCTGGATCGGGGGATATATTAAACCCAAACGCTCGGGCCATGTCTACTGGTGAGTCTATTATCCTCGCATGTTTTCCCGTTTTGTCGACTGGTGATTTGGAAAATTGTTGGAATCACTGTAGCCGGACCCACTGCGAACATTGCAAGCAAGGGAACCGTGGTAAAAAATGACTTTTGTGGGAAACCTGTGAAAAGCAACTAAAGATAGCAGGGTTAATTACAATCCGGTAATTGATTATAAATGGGACCCGCGGGGTTAAAGGGAAATGGAAAAGCTATCCGATAGGGGCGATCGACAAAGGAATCGGCCTCCCAAATCGGTGTACCGGAAAACCAACCTGAACCGGCATCAAACAGAGCTAAATTGGAACACAGATGACTGAAGGACTAAAGTTAACCTCGTGAAAACGAAAGCAGAGACAAGCAATCCGGAACCAGCCAGAAGCCTGATACTTTGTTGCTTCTTTTTTAAGCGTTCTTAGACTGAACATGTTAATGGTCTGATTTTTTTCACCACGCTTAATGGCCCTAGTTGACTTTTGTCTCAAGTAGCGAACAAAGTCCAGCATCGAACACGCCTTGGCTCGTATTTAGTTTATTCACTTAAACTATCACTGTAGCTCATCCATGTCGTCGCATTGCAGAATTCTTGTTTACATAGCATGGAATCAGTCATTGACTTGAAGCTTCTAGCTTCAAGCTCACAACCGATGTTCAAAACATGCGTACCACCACAACAACAACAACGCCTGTTTAAAGGCGCTGTTTCGAGTGCTCCAAGCACCACTGTCTTATTCAATCTAACCACCACCACCACAACCACCACCATCATCATCCCCCTTCTTGGTCAACAAATTGTTTCTGACTATCTCACATACTCGAAGGATTATTGCGCACAAGATTCTGTGTTTTTGCACAAGAAACCCTCCTTAGTAGAGCTCTATGGTTGACTCGCCTCATCAGTCACACACATGGCTGGCGGGCAGTCCCTCAGTATCTCAGTGAGTTGCTCCTCCGACTCAAATTTGGAGGTTTTTGCTATTCAATCTGGAGACCTGCTCCCTGGCTGCGTTAATTTAATTTTTGCATTATCTACCGTTAGAATAAATATGCAAACTCCAACGACAAGGAGGGACAGATAGAGGCATTGGAATGAGCCCAAAATCACCAATTGGTTTGTTGGTTACTTCTCAATAAAACTCTCTCTTCCCGAACAGTGTTCTTTACTTTATGCACTATAACCCTGATCTAACTTAAAAGGTGATCGATCCAGACATGCAACGTCAGCTTAAATGATGTCGTGTTCTGATATTTTGGTTCCCAACTTTCTAAAAGGAAACAACTTGAAAGATCGAATTCGACAAAACTGCTCAGACTTTTTCGAGCCTACCTCGTTGGCAATTTTATCTGAGGCAGATGAACGATACCGAAAAAGACAAGGCAGACTGGAATGACCCTTTCTGGCTTATTAGCCGTCAACAGCGAGCTAAACCCAACCCCAAGTTATGCCCCACCCGAGGATTGAACCCGCGACCCCGGTGATCAAAAGTCCATCGCTTTAACCATTGAGACCTGTAAATCTTTCTTACCGCAAAAAAAACTGTTGTTTTTCTGGCTCATTGTTCTGGTTGGCTAGAACTAGAGAAAGGAAACTGGAATGGCCATTTATGACTTATTAGCTGTCGTCAGCCACCCATACCCAACCCGAGGTGGTGGTCCATCCGAGGCTCGAACCCGCGATCTGTTGGTCAGAAGTCCAACGCGCTAACCATTGAGTCACGGTCTCATTGTCTTACCGGTTCAGATAGGAAATATTGATATTTGTTGACGAACAATCACCGATCGCTAACAGAAATCACTCTTTTCGCTCTGCCTTGGGGCTCATTTTCGACCCCTACTAGCAGCCGCACAGCGGCTAGGCAGATGAACCATGCCGACAAAGACAAGCGAGACTGGAATGGCCATTTACTTCTACTAGCCCTGATCGGTTACAGGACTCACTCGTCCCGCTGTGCCTTGGGGCTAACTCTAGAGCCCCTGTCAGCAACCGCAGAGCAAGGGAGACGCGAATGGCCATTTCTGGCTAATTGACCGTTTGGTTGGGTATGGCTGACTGATGACGGCTAATAAGCCAGATATGGCCATTCCAGTCTACCTTGTCTTTATCGGTAATATCATTCTGTCTATATCACTAGCCACTCTGCGGCTGCTGACGGGGCTCCAGAGTGAGCCCCAAGGCAAAACGGGACGAGTGAGTTCCGTTAGCGATCAGTGAGCGTTCAGTAATGAATGTTATCTGAATTATCAGCCAAGTGCTGCAATTCACTGTTTGATTTGATTTCTGGTATTACAAAACGAAATTGCACATTCGACCGTGACAAAATATTCACTAGCGCTGGGCTATTCCCTGCAATTTAGCATTCTGTGATGATTAATTGCCGGCAACAACGCGACTGTGTGTGCGTGTGTGTGTGTTTTCTGTGGAGTGGCTGACCGGTGGACTGAGAGTCAGGCTGCCATGGCTGCTTCTTACTGTGGCCTTTATGGCACTCCAACTCCGTGGGATCCGAGCCGGGTGTGGTGGTACACCCAGGGGTGGCTCCGGCCGCGCCAACCTTCTGCACCTTCTCCCGCCTCTGGTCTTCTTGACTCTGTCATGACACCGGGCTCAGGTGGGGGAGGAGGAGAGAGTGCGGTAGATGCAGCGCAAGTTTACTATCAATTTAAACTAAATCACGCGCAATTCACCGTCCCTGCACTACCCTTCTGTGAAGCATACGATGAACATCGTCGGACTACCACGGTTGAACTGTCGTTTGTGTGTGTTTGAGTGCATGGACTGTTGATCTGACCCTCGAGATAAGCCGCGATCGCCCGCCTAGTAGTCGGTATAAACAGGTGAGCCTCAGTCACTCTTCTGTGAATTTGTATCCTGACACTCTTCGTCTTCGTCGTCCGCACTACGGCGTTCTGCAGCTCAAGTGTTTGACCGCGAAATGGTCGATGGGCTGCTGATCGTAATTGGGCGACACTTTTAACTGAATTCGTAGTGCAGCTTAGTCTTCTTTATTTTCTTTCGCACCTGCGCAACCTGCCACCGATGCGCGTGTGTTGCTTGGCGAGGCTCACCCCATTCTCCCGCCCACCCGCCTCCCCCACCGAGCGCGCTGCGCTACATTTACGCTTGATCAAAACGAAGTTTATACGTGTTCACTACTACTACTACTACTACTACTACTACTACTACTACTACTACTACTACTACTACTACTACTACTACTACTACTACTACTACTACTACTACAACTACTACTACTACTAATACTACTACTACTACTACTACTACTACTACTGCTACTACTACTACTACTACTACTACTACTACTACTACTACTTCTACTGCTACTACTACTACTACTACTACACGCGTTTTTTGGGCTGCGTCAAACCCTCTCATCCTTTCCAGCCTCGTAGAACAGTGCAGAGTTCAGAAGGACAGGAGGAGATGATCACTGGATCATTGTGGTTTATTGGCCTGACGTTTCAAAGTCTGCCAGGCCATCACATACCTACTTTTGTTAGCAGTCCTCGTGTTTCAACACGGTGCTGAAATCACGCCAATTAACGACTTTGGTGCTCCAAACAGCCATCATCGCATCACTTACGACCCCCACGATGAATACGACTGCCAAAGTTAGTAGGCCTGTGATTGCCCGACACCTCATACCCCTTTTACCATTTTCTGCAGCTTTCTCTGATGATGGGTTCGAGAGAGAATCCGAAACGTCAGGCCAACAAACACCATATTACCGATGCAAGTGAAAATGGGAGTCACCATGTTCTAGCGACTGTATCTTCTCCTCCTCCTCCATCTGAACGGTTTCCGGGGACTCGCCTTCATTCTTTCTGACTTCATGAATTGACAAACAGTGTATTCACTCACGCTGCACTTGGTAATGGAACCTTGGGAACTGATCGGTCTCGATTCCTGTAACCTCTTCTCAATGCCCGTTCACTCTTATTTGGGAAAGCTGATTTGTTGCAGCTATCTTCCTAGAGGATAATCTTCTGGGTTCCACATATTGCTGGCGCTGCATGCATCCATTCGATTTGGTACATCTGCTATGAGACCAGGTCGTGTACGGCGCGCGTAAACAGCATGCCAGCGTCCAATTCCAGTTGTCTTAACCTCGGAGCAAGGTTGGTGGAGGAAGGGAGAGCGAGAGAGATAGATGCTGTACATGTCTGTCCCACCGAAAGCATATTCACCCGCAAGTCACAGTTGCGTCCAGCTTAGAGGTTGTGGTAGAAGTCGTCGCTGTCGACGGTCGAACTGCTTAAACGCAACCTACATGTGCCGATGAAATATGATCTTTTTAATATTTTGGGGAATGACAAAGACAAAGGTAGACTGAAATGACAATTTCTGGTTCAGTGACCATCATCAGCCAGTCATACCCAAAAACCCGGGTGGTGCCCCACCCGAGGCTTGAACCCGCGACCTGCTGCTCAGAAGTTCAACGATCTAACCCATGGGTTCGTTTTCAACTGGTTCAGATAGGGAATATTGACGTTGGTTTATGCATGTTCATCGTCGCTTTGTGGCTTCAGGCGGAGCTCAAGAGTCAAGGCAGAACAGGATAGGAGTGTCGTTGACGATCACTGAGCGTTCATCAACGAATTTTAATATTCCCGATATAAATCAGCCGGACAACGAGCCAGTGACGCTGTGTGTTAGAGCGTTGGATTTCTAATCTGCCAGTCGCCAGTTCGAGTTCCTGCACCTGGCTCACCCTCTCCATTGAGCCATCCGCTTGTTGTCTTGCCGGTTTAGATCAGGTATATTGACCTGCATTCGTTGCTGAAAACTCACCGATCGTTAATGGAACTCACTCACCCCGCTAGTAGCCGCACCGCGGCTAGTAGTAGTAGCATATGTAAAACAATAGAAAACGTCATCTACTCTCGTATGCCTCCTGCTGTGGTATTTCATCAAATAATTTTGTTCACACATGAGCGGAAACTCCTAACACTTAAGCCGACATCTTCGAATATGCGTTGACATAGGGAGCTCCAAACTGGAGCAAAAACTCGGGTTAATTCTACACTGCCGCGTGCTATATTTCGTCTGATATTCGTTTTTGCTCGAGAAAAACGTCTTATTTTTATTGCATGCATGTTTTAAACTTTCGAATGACTTCGCAAATATTCCCATCTTCTAGGGCGGCGAGTTGTTTGGAATAACAGACATAGATAGAGTGGTTGCGGTTACTTGTTCCTGCTTAAAGTTTTAAATACCGAAATGTCTTTGTAAACACGAGTACGGTACCGGAGGGAGGATACTCGGGAATTTTATGGACAATAGGGCGATGGTCAGTGAAAAGAAAAAATTTTACAGGACATAAGTTTGTTGGGTTGACCTGGTGCCCCATCGCTGTCGTCCTTGATCGGTCGTAACAGATCGAACCCTAATGCCAACGCAACGCGAAGTGCGAGACTAAATAATCTGCCCGGTCTCTCAAAAATGCGCTCGGCAGTCTTAGAGTCGTCATAGTAAGTTAACACGGCTAAATAAACTATAAAAAGTAGAAGTTTTCCTAAAAAGGCAATTGCGCACTTAGAAGCGAAACAGGAGTCAAAGTTGGGGGGGCATATAATAGCGCCTCGAATCCAAAAATATTAACAAGAAAAAATTAAATTTGAAAGAGACTGCCATCAAATGAACACTTACATGACACATTAACAAGGCCGACAAAGACAAAGGAGACTGAAACGGTCATTTCTGGTTACTTAGGCGTCATCAGCTAGTCATACCCAACCCCAGGTGATACCCCACCCGGGTCTCGTACCCATGACCTGTTGATCAGTAGTCCAACGTTCTAACTATTGAGCCACGAACTCGTTGTCTCGCCGGTTGAAATCGGGGCTATTGACATTCGTTAATGAATGAATTGTTAATCTGCCTCTTCTAATGCTAGCCGCTGGTGGCGCACGAGAACGAGCCCTAAGGCAGAGCTGGGCGAGTGACTTCCGTTAACAATTGGTGAGGGTTCATCAACGAACTTCTATGACAGTTTGAACTTGAAGTGAATTTCAAGCGTGCTCTCGAAGCATGCCAAGGGCTCCGAATCTATTCCAGATGTTCTTAGTTTTAAGACAGCTACATCTCCAGTGCGGTGAAATTAATGCAAATTTTTTGTGGAGAGCTCGTATACCAAATATTTTTGTATCTGTGGGATCATTCAAAATGCCTGGCATATTCCGAATTTCAGCAAAATCGTTCCTTGTTAGCTTTCAAAAATAAAGTACCAACTTCTATCCATCTACTCATCTTCTACTATCACGTCCGAGACTCAAATTTTCCCGAAATAACCTGAGTCTCCTTTGGTTATCCATTAAATAATTGGGATAAAACGCGTCTAGGGAAAAAGGGACATTTACATACTTAATTTTTATAGGAATTTTTCTATCCTATATACGCCCTAATAAAAATGCACTTCGAGCACCTTAGAACCGCATTTTTATAAATCTTTCCTGAAAAGTTAACGGAGTAAAAATCTCGTAGAGCGTAGTGCACCAGACAAGCCTCCATGCATCGTCAAAGCTTTCCGGTTCGAACTCCCCTGGCTTCTCAGTTTGGAGTCGGAGTACGGCTGGCTGAAGACTACCAGTAGGCTGCAGGACACCGTCGTCACATTCTCCTGGTCTGTGTGTTCACTCATTCATTGTCTCTTCTGAAATGGCAACTTGTGATCGCGGCTTGAGAGAGAGAGAGAGAGAGAGAGAGAGAGAGAGAGAGAGAGAGAGAGAGAGAGAGAGAGAGAGAGAGAGAGAGAGAGAGAGAGAGAGAGAGAGAGAGAGAGAGAGAGAGAGAGAGAGAGAGAGAGAGAGAGAGAGAGAGAGAGAGAGAGAGAGAGAGATGAGAGAGAGAGGAGCAGTGGGTTTGTGCTGATACAATCAAAAGTTGAGAATAAGGTCCCGCCTCTTTCCGGCTGGTCATTCATGTTGCTTGGGTAAATCAGTTGGAGCTGCTTGCTCTAGATGCACCTGTCCACGAAGAGCACTCTTTTGGACAAAGTATCCACTTAAATGCCCAAATTTACGAACGATTTTATAATCACCGCAAACCGGCATCAACCCATCTATCAAAGCTTTTGAAATATTAATGAACGACCTTAGGCGAATTTAAAGGATATGTGAAAAGTAGTATTACTTTGTTAAGACATACTAACTTTTTTTTAAAAGTAGCAACTCCTGAAAGCGTTAAAAATCACTGTAACTGCAACGAAATCATTTAAATTGAATTGTCAGATGATAGCGTGAGTATATTAAGAGAAATATCCTTTCGTCAACTTCCATCATTAATATTTCTCATATTTGATTACAGTTAGTTTCAAATCGTTCTTAAAATACTAATGAATATTTCGCGTTTTTCACAGTTTCCAATTGATTGGCAATAAATGTAGATTCTGTTCTAAAGGTTTATCAAAACCTTTAAAATAAGATAGTTCTTAAAAGCATTTACCGGATTAGTGAGCTTTTGAATATTCCTTCTAATAGAGATGGTCGTTTGCGTCATATTTAGAGATTCCCCCAAACATGAAACTTCTTCGCTGAGAAAAATGCACGTCCCCCCTTTTAGAAAGCGCGTTAATTAGGTATTTTGCTGAAGAATATATGCAGACTTAAACTTTATCCAAGATTAAGTCAAAGTAAAAATGTGGAAGTTTGACCGTTCCTGGACTTCCCTGAAAATAAGCGATCAATTTTCTGCTGAAAATGAAAGGATTCACTTTTAGCTTTATATTGGTGCGTTTTTCGCCACCTTTGTTTGCTTTATTGCCTCGTCCTAAGACTACAAATACACAACAGAGTATCCGGATATGAACTAAGATTTTGCGAAAGCTGCTTAGCTTCTGTCCATTGCTTTTCTAAATTCCGGATTAGTGGAAGTTTTATTATGCAAAAAGTATCTTATCGCATGCTTCCATTTATTATAGGCTGTTTTAGTCGTCCATCTCCACAGCTTCTTGTACGTATTTTGCTGCCGATTGTGAATTGGGACTTTTTAACAAAGCCTTCCCCTTGCTGGCGTGGGTTCGAATCCCATCTAAACCGCCAAATTTTTCACAAGTGAGCCAAACGAATAATCGAAAAACCGTTCGAGTACTACTACTACTACTACTACTACTACTACTACTACTACTTCTACTACTACTTCTACTACTACTACTACTACTACTACTAATACTACTACTACTACTACTACTACTACTACTACTTCTACTTCTACTTCTACTACTACTACTACTACTACTACTACTTCTACTCTACTACTACTACTACTACTACTACTACTACTACTACTACTACTACTACTACTACTACGTCTACTACTACTTCTACTACTATTACTATTACTACTACTAATACTCCTCCTACTCCATCACCTACTACTACTACTACTACTACTACTACCATTACTACCTTTCCTAAGACTAAAAATACACAACAGAGTATCCGGATATATACTAAGATTTTGCGAAAGCTGCTTAGCTTCTGTCCATTGATTTTCTAAATTCCGGATTAGTGGAAGTTTTATTATGCAAAAAAGTATCTTATCGCATGCTTCCATTTATTATAGGCTGTTTTAGTCGTCCATCTCCACAGCTTCTTGTACGTATTTTGCTACCGGTTTTTATTTTCACTGTATTAAAACAAACATACTGGTAAACAAGTTTGTCAGAAATAGGCAAACATTTAAAAGCTGGATTCATTTCTAATTTTAGGAAAACAGTGCGATTCCTTACACCTGCCTTCATCTGATTTCTATTGGATTAAGATCATATTTTCCGGGTACAGAAAATAGTGATTCGATGTTATTCTTGCTTTTATGAATGTTATTTTATAGCAAAACGCAAAAAAACAATAGGTTTTGTTCTGTGAAATTAGCATAGCATAGGAAATTTATTGGATGTCCTGAAACCTCCGATTTCGCCCAAAATCCAGCCTGTTTACCTTCAATTTGTAAGATTGAACATGCAGTGTTCTTTAGTAAAAGGTTTTCCGAGCCTCAAATCCACTTAAAAACTCAAAATAACAAGACCAGATGTACGCTACTCTACCCACCCAAATTTCGAGCACACATTGCATGTATTAGGTCACCTAGTGCAGTTTCCTTCCTCGGCGTCTGGGAAATTCATTTTGCCGAAAGTCCGTCCGCTTGTTGACGTGTTGTTCGTACTATCAACTACTCATGACTAGGAGTTCTTAATGACCATTTCTGTCTTCTTAACTGCCCTCGGCCGCTCAGCCATACCCCTAGCCTCGATTGTGAATTGGGACTTTTAAACAAAGCCTTCCCCTTGCTGGCGTGGGTTCGAATCCCATCTAGGCCGCCAAGTTTTTCACAAGTGGGCCAAACGAATAATCGAAAAACCGTTGGAGTACTATTACTACTACTACTACTACTACTACTACTTCTACTACTACTACTACTACTTCTACTACTACTACTACTACTACTACTACTACTACTTCTACTTCTACTACTACAACTTCTACTACTACTACTACTACTACTACTACTACTACTACTACTACAACAACTACTACTACTACTCACTATGACTACTACATCTCACTACTATTTCTACTACTACTACTACTACTACTACTACTACTATGACTACTACATCTACTACTATTTCCTACTCACTACTACTACTACTACTTCTACTACTACTACTACTACTTCTACTACTACTACTACTCACTACCATGACTACTACATCCACTACTCATTTCCTACTCACTACTACTACCACTACTCTCACTACTACTACTTCTACTACTACTACTACTACTACTACTACTACTACCACTACTACTACTACTACTACTACTACTACTCTCCCACTACCACTACTAATACCGATTAATGGCTCACCAGGAGGTTAAATTATTTTCAGCTTCAGACAGCGGTCTTTGCCTCCAGGCTGTTTGCGCTGCCGCAAAAATCCAGCTTCATGCACTAGTGACCTCTGTTGAAGGATTCTCTGCCGCCATCGGCTTCGTGAACGGCTTTACTCATGCAGAACCTTTTAAAGATGCTTGAGGACGTTGCTGAGACGAATTCGAACGATAATTTGATTGGCAGCGGTCTTTTATGAAGCGAAATAAGACATTTTCATGTGATATAAGACGGTCGAAAACATCTCATCTCTGCAAATCTAACTGTGGGAAAGATGCCCTATAGAGCGACTCCCTTGAAACCATTAAATCTTACTCTTTAGACGATTATGCGAATCTGAGATTTTTATCGCATAGGAATATTTAGATATGAGCAGTTTCGTTGTCTGAGAACATGTGGGTGGGCTGGTGGAGGAGACGATTTGGGAGGCTTATGAGATTTTTGAAGGCCAAGAACATTCCATTCATTAGGGTATCATCTCTGTACATGGTACGCATGCACTGAAAAAATTTTTATCAGCACTACCGAATAGCATAAATACATGCGTGATTTTCCTTAGAAGGAGGTAGTTCGTTAACCCTGAACGCAAGTATAACGACAGGTTCGGTTAACAAGTAGTCAGAAATTGAAAAATCGCCTTGAAGCATAAAATTCAGAGAAGACGTAATTTACTACCAAACGAGTACAAGAAAAATCAATTTTTGGCATTCTTAAGATAAAATTTTGAATTTATAAGAACTTCTAAAATAAATGGCCAAAATTCATACAACTTATGTAGCAATTTTTGCCAGAGTGTCGTTTCTGCTTGTGACCAGAACGAATCTCGTTCTAAAGCCCGCATCATGCTGTACGATTAGAAATATTATGACCCTACTGAAATAATATTTCCGAATCAAAAACGTATTTGAGAATCTTGGTTAACATTTCATCAGATAGCATCCCTACTGTATATTGTGTATCAGTTGTTTCACCATATTCCTAAAAGATATGCTAGGTACGCACGCAGATATGTTTTACCGGTCATCAAAAGATAAATTATAATATAATTAAGGCATAATATCAGAGGAATACAATTTTCTACGTATCAGGAAACCTTTTCGTCTGGATATTTTCTGACTACGGTGGGATCCATTGTGTTTCTGGGTATCTGAGATGTATTTGCTGGGTGTTTTAGTGTTCTCAGTCGATTGCCAATAATGATTATTTCTATAGTTTGCGTTTCGCAAAATCTGGAAACTACTATAATTCTCAAAGTAGTGGTTTCTTGGACGTGCTATTTTACACGAATGACGGTTTGTGTCAAGCGAACATGCAACCGAATTACTGAAGAAAATTGAACTTCGCCACAAAGGCCTGCAATGAATATGCTCTTCACCCAAATAAAACAACCACTCTAGCGGTAGAAATGCGATTCCCGGGTGGAAGAAGAAGGAGCATTCACCGAGAGGGATATTGGTTGTCTGGCGTTTCGAGTAGTTGGTTCGTCTGCACAGCTTCAGAGCTGGAGGGCCATGCTCGTACCTCCATTTATCGCATTGCTCCTGGCCTGTCAGCACTGGCTGGGCTCTGTGTCCTCTCATGTCGCCGGTGTCGTCACCCCACCGAATCACTGTTCAACCGCGTCAGCTTATTGTCAGCCGCCGCGTGGTTTGGTTCACCCCGGTCGCCGTCACCCCCTACTGACTGACCTTGTGATGCCGCATCAGCCGGGGGTTTCACTGTGGCGTGGTCTACCCCCCATGCCCTTTGGGTGGAAATATTGACGGCCCCATGCTGTGACGAGTCTCCTGACAGGAAGGTTCTTAAAACCAGCGTGACGGGGCCGGTAGATTAACGTGGTGGTTGACTGAACCGTCGGTATCCAGACTTCGATCTGCCTCGAAGTGCGATCGTCACCTCGGCCCACCATTTCGCGGCTTCAACGTTAAAGTGCGCCCCATATGCGCAGGGACGTAAGTTTGCTACCTTATGAATTTTCGGTCAACTCGTACGGCCAACAGATGCTCGTGCATTCGCGTTAGTAGCTATCGCCCGGTTTCTCCAACATAGTTGCATATCCCGCGGCTGCACTGAAGTCGGTAGACGACGGCTGACCTCTTCCGATTAGGAATGGGGTCTTTTGGCCGCATCACGTGCTGTAGGACTGTTGAGGTAGGCCTGTGGGCAACTCCTATTCCGAGAGGAGCAAGGGATATAGCTATGATTTTGGAGCCTTCTTTCATGTGCGGAATGCTCCGCCATGACTTTGGTTAACAACTCTCTTCGTTCTGCGTTCTCGATGGCCTTCGATTCCGTTCAATGAATGTTCGTGGGCTGTGAATAGTTTCCGGAGAAGCTTCATCTCGTCCCGTTTAGCAGCTGGCGTGCTGCAGTGAGTTTCTACCCGTCGGTATAGCGTGCGTATACACTTTCGTCTGTGTAGCAGTGGGTGGTCGCTATTGTAACTCAGCATTTGCAACATGTTCGTCGGTTCTCGGTAGACCGATGTCGCCATTTTGTCGTCCGGTTGTCGGCAGACGACAATGTCCAAGAAAGGACGTCTGCCCTTCACTTCTTACGATGGAAACTGTCCATCACTTCATTTGTTTGGAGCAGCTTAACCGCTTATACACTTCGTTGACCTTTTTGTGCCACAGGCGAAAACATTGGGTTTTTCTTTAATCTTTCAGCCATTTTCGTTATCTTCGAACACTTTTATGCCCTGGTCTACTACTTGACAAATTAACTAAAATTCAGCTATTTGCATATTGAAATATTTCGCAAACTGGTAACGGTGTTCTTTTGTTATTTCTAAATTATTCGTCGACAAGAACTAAACCACATGGAACGTATAGTGCTACATATGCAACAGTTAAATTGGATGTACGATGGTGGTTCATTTCATGTTTCCTAATGAATTATTTATAGATGCCGACTTCGGGTGTGCTACTCTCTGTCGGCGTTATTAGGGCATTTGACTCACAAATTCACACTTATTTACAAATCAGAATATTTAAAGGAAAGTAATGTTCTGTTTTTCTGAAAGTAATGTACCTATTCACAACTCGCTTCACCTGATTTTCGCTGAGTGGAAAAAAAAGCCTAATGATGTCTGACAAACTTTCCCTTTGAAATTGCAAGAATTGTAACTGCTAAAACAACCTATGACTATATATTCCGCATGAAAAAACTAATTTTTTTTCGGAACGCGTTCAGTTAGCAAGTACCACATTCTGGGTATTTCTGATTGGTCTTCCAGATTTGAGCATCGCGTTTCATGAGTTACGTCATTTACTATACATACCAGACATCGTATAAAGGACGCTGGCGGGCCGAACCCCGAATATATATATGAAAACAAAAACGCTCTTCGGGAAGAGCGTTTTTATTTTCATTATAATATCTCGGGGTGCAAACTATCTCGGTTATTCAATATATAAATATATATATTGGAAATTAGGCCTCCCAAGAAAGAAAGGTGAAGTTAAACACATTCTATGGGAAAAAGGAGCTTTATTGCGTAAATGTTCAACATCAGTTGTCCGGGTCGTCGTCAGACGCAGGATGGTAGCAAATGTGACAAAAACAGTAAAAATCGTAACTGCGCGAAAAAAATCGATAATGGCGTGACAGTTGCGCCGTGTTGATAAGATGAAACTGACAAAGACAAGGTAGCCGGAATAGTCATTTCTGGCTCATTAGCCGTCATCAGCCAATTCCAGGTGGTTATCACCCGAGATTCGAACCCGCAACCTTTGGTCATTGTGTGTAACAGTCGACCATTGAGCCACTTATCAACATATATCTCAATTCGCTATGCGATTGCCCGCGAGGGCTCTAAAGTAAGCTTCAAGAAACAGCGCAGCATAAAGTGTTCCTTAACCAGATCGGTGAAGACCACACTTTCTTAGTTCATATTCCCGATAGCATCCGACAAAACAACGGGCCCGTGGCTCAATGGTAGTGTTACACTCAATGACCGAAGGTCACGGGTTTGAATATCGGATGATACCCACCTGGGATTGGGTATGACTGACTGATGACAGCTAATAAACCAGAAATGGCCATTCCGGTGTCCATTGTCTTTTTCGGTTCCATCTTATCAACATGACGCAAACGTCACGCCATTATCGATACATATGTGCAAATATAACTGCAGATACAGCATAGGGAGCCTGCGCTGACCATTTTCTGGCTTATCAACCAACCAACCCAGATGTCCGCGGCACCCGAGGTAACCCGCGACCTGTTGGTTAGGCTTTCGAATTCTGATGGTGCACCACCTGGGGTTGAATATGTCTAGCAGATGATGACTTCTAATAAGCAAAAAATGGTCATTTCCGTCTCCCTTGCCTTTGTCGTTACTCCATATAGATACCAGTGATTTGCGCAGCGTCTACCACACTGCATTCCTCGCCCTTCAATGGCAAAACCGTGTCAAAGCTACATGCTGTTGGCTCAGGTACATTGACCGAAAAAGTTAAACTAACCCATGTATGCGTGCTATCCACAATCTGGTCCCCCTCACATTGTACGGGGTTTTCAAAAATAAGGGTGTTCTATCCCGACGGGTGTGATAGAGGAGTAGGCAAAACGGGTTTTCTGGAACAACCACTTTATTCTGGGCCGGCAGAAGACAGCGGATCTCTAGCTCATAAACTCTTGTTTATTTTATTGAGTCCGGGTGCTCTCGAACGTTCCGCCAATGGCTTGACAATAGCGGAGAGCGTTCCGGAACCTTCTGGCCTGCAACGTGGTTCGCATTGATTGGTCGCATCTCACGCTGGAAACCCCTCGCGGAAACTTCTCGAAAGTTTGGTCCGCAAGCGTGCGTCAGGGCTTCACGCGTGCTCGGTGCAGCGGGGCACACTGATTGGTTGCCTGGTTTCCTATGCGTCTTTCTCAGCCGGTTCGGCCTGTTTCGGCGTGCGTCATCATGTGCCCTCTCCGCCTTGGGCCGCGACTCGACTGCGGTTCCCGTCTTCGTATCAAAAGGGCTCTATGATGTCAGGTAAAAGAAGTCATTGCAAGTTAGTCTTGGTTGATCAGTCAGTCACTCCATATACGCACAAATTTGATCGGGTTATCTTGTCGGTTAGCTGCGGTCCGTGTCACCCATGCCATCGAACACATGTCGTGTATGTATCACGCATAAAAGGATTGTTCAGCTTTGTCAGCCGTGCCCAACTCTGAGCGCCACATTTTCTCGCCATCGAAGTAAACTGAGGTGAAGGAAAAGGATAGAGACCCCAGTAATGCTGTGCCAGTGGGCTTCACTAATTCAAGCGCAAGTCTCCGGTGCTGCGCCCAACCTACCGTCGGCGTTTGCGATGTTATGCATGAGATGATAGAAGAA
>WEDG01004135.1:0-39002 GCA_017591395.1 Schistocephalus solidus
CGCTTCATAACCGAAAGAGGGGGTCACAAAAGGAAAAAGGACAATGTAAAGGGTTAACGAAAATGGAAGCACTTGCAAACAACCTGAACAATTTAAATGCTGACCAAATGGGTACAACTGCACACTGTTGGACATAACAATCAGTGAGTCATATCTCCAACAAATTTTGCTCTCTGTGACGATTATTTTGAAGGATTTTCTGTTTTTGGGTCCTTAACGCCTGTCAAGGCTAATTTTATCGGCATGTGCAGTACTTGTCTAAAAGAATACAGAGGATGACCTTGAAATCGGAGCCCGGCGGAACACCGCTATTCACATTGCCCGGTCCATTTTATCCTCTGCGATACAGGTAAGTTGTTGCCGACCAACGGCAAATATCTTTTTCCAGTGCGGAACCTTTTATTGATGCCAAAATCACTCAGTCTGTGCCAAAAACTTTTAAGAAAGTCTATGTATAATAAATGCTTGTCTAAACCTTCTTCTATAGCACTTATATAGGCATCAACAGAAATCAGCATGTTTGACGAGCCGAAACGTCCTCACCGAAAAAGACCTCCTGTTAATTTTTTATAACTTAATTTCCACCAAAAAATAGCAAAGCATACCTACTGGTGAACTTCCATTGTTGTGCAAGAAATGCGAGTCAAATGTATAGGCCTAAAGCTGCTTGCTGTTGTCTTGCTACCTTTTTTATATAAGGGAACTATATAAAGCTGTCTTCCACTGTGAAGGCAAGCTCCCAGTTCTCATTGACAGCATTTCATATTTGGCTTGAAAAATGAACCTCTCTGGTATTTTTAGGTAGGTTTCCAATTTAGACCTTTGCTCATTCAGTCCGCTCAGCAGTTGCCCCATTTCCATTCGTTCTTTCGGTATGCATTCCGGCTAAAAAAACCGGAAAGAGGCATTTTTGTAGCAAGAGCTGCACTGGTGCTTCGGATTCCGAACTTATTTTTCTTAGTTAATGCCTGGGAGTTTAGACTAGACGCTAACTAAGCCTTCCCTCTCCGAAATGGTTTGAGGATGTTAGTCAGTTCAACTTTTCTTACCAATGATATAACGCACTTTTGAATAATTACCAGATCTCATTTAACTTTCTCAAATCTTATTTATGACATTGATTTTAGGACCCGCTTTTATAACTGGTTTTTCCTACGATTTAACCGTGCGCCTGTTGTTTTCGCATCAAATCTTTAAACCAAGGAAGCATTCGTTACCACTTCACTCGTTCCGCTAACTTCGAACGAACTGGCTACTAGACTCACACAGTCAACATCCATGAAAACGTTTGGTCAACAGTCCGTTCATAGTATCTGCTTCTTTTTTACTGGGTCGTTCGTTACAACCTCCAGCCTCCGCTTTACTGTAAATTTTCCTTTGGAATTTCGGTCTTGTATTTAAAGTCACATAGTGTGTCAATGCGTCTGTAATGAAGCAAAACTGTTAGTTTCTGTCGGCAATTTGCATGCTGTTTTTCAGCCATCCTCCTCATGGTCTATGTGAACGCACGTGGCCTCTGTAAACCCTGCGTTTACGGAATATTCAAAGGGGCCTGTCCTTGTTGCACTGCCGTGAGTTTCCTGGTCTTAAGTCTAGACTATTTTTGAGGATTTGTTTCCCGTTTTGGTTGGCTTTCGCATACTGTGTTGACTAGTGTTATTGTTGCTTGTGTTCGGGGGCGTATTTTCCGGTTTATCGAGAGTTGACTAACTTATTTATGCTCGTCGTCTGCATGTCTAATCTGTTTATGCTTGATGAACATTGTTTTGGGTAGGGCTCTGAGCTTTGAGTGCATCCGATGGTGAGCGTGGCTACAGCAACAAACCGACCAGTTGCGTGAGGCGGACAGGATGACAATGCGGTAGAGGCTGCCAGCAGCGAAGTAACCGAAAGGTTGCCAGGCGCGAGAACGCAAGGTTTGGCAGGATAAGGCAAGATGGCGATGCTGATCGCGATTGCAGACTGCCACAGACCTTTAGGGGTGTAGAAAACATCTCAGCCATTATGGTATCGCCCTTTTTCTACTGTAAAGAGCAGATGCACTAGTCAAACCACCGATCTTTGATTTAAAAGCAAATGAACGTTAAACCTTGTACTGCTCTTAGGAGTAACCTCTGGAGTGTGTTAGGGTATTTTGAAAGCTACATTTAAGTATCCGTTTTTGATTTTTTCAGGTCTTTTCTACACAAATGTAGCAAGTAAGTCTTCAGAAGCAAAAAAGGCTTGAAATCGGAAATTAAATTCAGTTAAAACTTCTGGATGTTGGATCGCATTTTAATTCTGTGTAGATCTCAGTATATTTCTTAAATTCTATTTAAATGACCCTTATCGCATGCGTAGAAAAATATCCTATTGTTTCCTGCAATAACGTTTCCAGATCCTTGTTTTTTTGGCCAAAAATGGCTTGGTCTGATTTGTATGACAGCATTTATCATGCATTTGTTTATCAATTATACTGCTTGATAAAATATGAACGTTTCATTTAACCCACGTGTTGTCTGAATTCATCCAATCCCGCAAATATGGCACGTTAATTGCCACCTTTTGCCCAGTAATATTTCTATTCTGTGTTGCTTCCTGAAAACCTGAGGTTTTTAATTTACTATAAAATATCCGCAGGCTCAAACCAATTTTAATTCCTCTGTGAAACTGGATAAATTTTGGGTCATTGTTATATACGTAAACCTGTCGACTTTGTATATATTTTTACCATGTTAAATTATTTCATTGTACATATGGCCAGCCATTCAACGTCTTTTTGATCCTTTTTAAAAATTCTGATGTCATAAACCTTTATGAATTTGCTTAAACTAGGAGAAGCAGCTCTTTGTTACGACTTTTTTCTTCTCTATTTCGTTTGTTATTAAAAGGATATATTTGATCAGTTGGATGGATTACATTCGATGTGCTGCTGGCTGGATAAAAAAAAATCCTGCAACTTTCCCGGCAGTAAGCTGTTAATTAATCGGTACACAAGAACAACCTTTTCATTTATTCTCTGGTGGTGTAAGAGTACGCGAAATGTTGCAGGAACTCTTTTTTTATAAGCTCTGTAGTTTTGGTGCTATTGAATAAGGCATTGGAATTTGAGATTTTTCATGCAGCAAAGCATAATAACTGCGATGTCACTGAGGATTTGCATTGCTGTAGATGCAATATAATCTTAGACCTTTTCCTTGTGTGAACTCATTTTATTTTCTTTCTGTGAGGAAAATTGAAAAGTTGGGTCCGGAAAAAAGGATTGTAACATTTTTCCTTTTCGAAAATTGATCTTGGTGATGATGCAATTCATAAAGTAAAATTACGCTGCAGACTCTCTAACGCGCTAGATTGTTGGATGGAGCAACTCAAGTTTTTCCACTAACCCTAAGAAGGAATATAACAATGAGAAGTTATACAGGTCTTGAAAGTGACCTGTAGATATGAAATAAATAACTGAGCTCGAGATCCAGGTGAAATTGAAACAGCTAAATTCTTCAGACACATGTCATGTTTATCCACCATTCAATTTTTTCAATTGTATTCCTTAAACGAGAGCAGGAAATAAAAGTGAATCGAAAACACTTTAAGTCCACAAACGAAGAAAAAATTGCTTAATTTTTCAGCCTATGCATATCGATTATCTGACTTCTGTAGCTTTGTTTTCTCCAGACCACAAATAAAACATATTTTTTTATATAAAAATAATTAAACTCAGTTCAGTGATATATTTATATTGGCAACTTCAGCAAGCTCAATAATTATATTGGGCTGTGCAGTTCAACGCACGAGCAATTATTTCACCGTATATTAATTATTTGTTGCAGTATATATTGTGCTGCCTTCCTTTCGTTGAAATTGAATATTTCTAAAGGAATAAAAATATTAAAAACATTAACATTGCCGCGACCGGGGTCAGCTGTTTTTTTCTTCAAAGAAAGCTGTACTTATGCCTAAATTCAAGCAGTCAAATGCCACAATCAAAGCCTGCAAACACTACTTAACTTCTGCCCGTAATATTAATATTCACTGACCAAAACGCGACTCTAACTCTGTTACGCTAGAATTGACTGCCCATTTTAAGAGTTAGAGAGAATTGGTAAACAGTAGTTAGTTCCTGAGTTTATACCACTCACTGCCACACTTCGTTACTCATAATTTCACTGACACAAAAATTTTAGCGGAGCACACCATTGTTTCAGTAACATACCTGCACTTTCAACTCTTTTTAGCCCGCGTCTTCCTTTCACTGGACACCAAAGACCAAAAGTTAAACTGCTGAAAATTCTCCCACTTGTTAAGCATTATCCTACGCGTTAGGATACATGTCTACGAATCTTTTTCGGGAAAATCCTGTTGATTTCTGGTGACATTGGAACTCCATCAAAAGGCATTATAGGTGATGGCCTATGCAACATTCAGTAAAGTATAGTGAAAGTAAAAATACCGACAAAGGTACAAAGATAAGAATGACCATTTCAAACAGATTTCTGTCGACACTCAGACATAATTATCCACCTGTTTGAAAACAAATATTTTAATCTAGATTTCTTTGTTATTAAGACTTTTGCGTTCAAACACGCCTCCGTTGGCGAAATATCCGTCATTGAGCAACATCAGGCAATCTGATGTCTGCATCACCAAGCGGATTTGACCCTGGTACATATAATCAGGCGCTATGTTAAAAGCTTTAAAAGCAAACCGAAGTATGCACTGAACGTGCATTTCCTGGGACAAAAATGTACCATTAAATGCAGAAAGTTGATTCCTCGGTAGGATCCTAGACTGGTATAGCGGCTCCGGCTGCACCAGCCACCTGCGCCCTCTCCCGCCTCCGATCCTCTTGATGTAGTCATGATACCATACCCAGGTGGGGAAAGTGGAAAGTACGGAAGATGCAACGCAAGTCTATTCAAGTAACCGCACTTGCACGTAGCCTGCTGGGAAGCACGCACTGGACCTCGTCATATTCCAACATCGAACTTTTAGGAGTATATGTAATATTTATGGGCTGAGATAAACTTCATGAACGAAATCTGTTTCGTAAGTTGATCAATATCTGCGAATGTTTCTAAAGAGCTGGGGCTACTACTTTGATGATCTGACTCGAAGTATTTTATATCAGTATTATTAAGGGAAAGATAGGCGAATGCCTTTGACCTCCCTATTGGGTACAAAGTGGCTAAAAACATCGATAAATAAGGAAAATTTAAAAGACGTTGTTTCCATACTGACGTGGTAAAAACAAGCAATCATCGATAAGTCAAAAAAATACACTTAAAAGACTACTCAATTAGTTTGAGTATTATATTAACATGGAATTTGACTATAAGGGGATTTGATAAGCGTCGAGATTGCGCTTAAAGGAGTTGACGATGGTAGAGAGAACAACATGCGCGGGCAGAGCGTTCCAGGCTGCAATCACTCTGTTACTGAAGATGGACTTGCGTCCATTGACGCCTTGCCTTACCTGTGCGTAGTTTCATAGGGTGACCTCGCCATGTGGGCTAATTTGCCTGAGTGAAAAAATTGTTGGGAATAAAGCAACAGCTCAGGCCATTCATAATGTTAAAGGTTACAGGCGAACGCCTTTATCTTTCCTGTTGCTTATAAAGTGGCGAAGAAAGCATCAATACATAAGAAAAACTGAGAAGACTGTGTTTGCATAATGGCATAGGAGAAGTAAGCAGCCATTGACAAGTCCAAAAGATTGCACTTAAAGGACTACTTCCTTTCGGTGAGTAGTAAAATTTCATGCGCTGGGACTGCAACTTCAATACTTTATGTGCATCTATTTTGCACTTTAAGAAATTCACATTGTTGGAAAGCGCAGGCCTTTTCTTGTAAGATTGGCCATCAACTATATTATAACAATTTTCCGAATTGGTATCATAATTTACTGTGGACGGGTATGCACATTGCCCTAATGAATTCACATATCCCTTGTAACGTACAACCTTTGAACTTGAGGAAAGACTAAGAAAGATGAACAGTGAAGTTTTGGATTAATCGACCTAGTGAGCCACAAACCCGATCATGCCATTTTCATCTAAAAAGAACTACCGCATATGAAAAGGAAGTGTACGTCTGAAAAATCAATTGCAGGTTTTTAAAAGGAATGATCGAATCCTTAATCGTGATGATCGTTACCCATCATCAGTACGTCAAACGCCTTATGTAGTGAGGTATATGCAGTATCCAAGTAAGCGCATAAGCCACAGTGAAGTGATTGGAATCTTTTTCTATCCCCATTCTGTCCACCTGACAGCTTATCACTGGCGATAACGAAAGTTGTGCCATAGGATAGATGCCGCATATAATACATTGGGAGATTGCTAATGGTGCTACAGTCTATATCAGGTTCAGTTCAAACTCTATTAATTGAAAGCTAGGCAAAAGCCTTTGAACTCCCTTCTGTTAAAAAATTGAGCAAGAAAGTATCGATACATAAGGAAAATTTAAAAGACGTTGGTTTCATAATGACGTGGAAAAAACAAGCAGCCGTCGGCTAGTCGAAAATAATACTGAGACGCTTGAGTTGCATCAAGTTTGAATTTTATGGAATTCACACTGAAGAGAGCAACATCTTTGGGCAAAGCGTTTCACGCTGCGACCAATCTGTTACTGAGAAACGAAATTGCAACCATCGATACTTGCTTTACCTGTGCATAGTTTTAAGGGATGACCACACAAACTGGACGTGTTAGCCTGAGTGAAAATGTCATTGGGAACAAAACAACAGTCCAGACCATTCATAATGTTAAATTTTAATATGGGCTTCCCTCGTATTTGCCGGGGAGAAGGGGAAAATAGGTTGAGGGTCCATAATCTGTTTTCCTAGGTAAGCGTTTGCCGGCCTTTTTTTCATTTTTGTCTCCCGCCTTTGGAACTTCTATAAGACGGTACTATCCTTGACAGTCCAAGGTATCCATGCCAGTATGGCATATTCAAGTTGTGGCCGCAGAAAGCTTTCAAATATTTTTGAAAAACAGTTGTAATTTTGTTATATCCCATAAAGGCCTTCCTGATGAGCTGCAGCACAGACATGGCTGACTTGGCCACGTTCGTGCACTTTAGTGTTGTTTTGAGTGACGATGCAATCCACACCCCCAAAGACCTTCTTACTGTCGACTGGCTGCCACTGTTGTACCTTTAGAAAGTAAATTCTCGGGTTGGAGGCTGCACAGCGGCCAATTTGAAGAAAATTACACTAACTTTACATTGAATGGCATAATCCAGTTCTTTGACTTATCCTCAAGCCTCACCAAATTTTGTTTTAGATGGTCTTCGTCTTCTTTATTGGCAAACAATTTCAATACTTTTATGTCATCAGTGAATAGGAGGACATCACAGTCACTGATACAATCGTTGATGTAAACAAAGAATAATGAGGATTGGTGGCGTCCGACTTTTACTCTCTGGGATCGTCCGATCAAGAAGTTCCGGTTCTATAAAAGAAAGGCTTCCACGAACCTCTCCGCTGCGAAGTTTATTCAAAAGAAGATGGTGAAGAATGCTGTTGAAGGCCTTTTGGAAGTCGATGTAGATGGCATGCACCATCATTCTTTCGTCGTTGGCTTTGTTTTAGCGTTCAAGGGAGACGAGTAGGTCGTAAGACAAGACCTACCACTGCGAAAGCCATTTTGGGCATCGTAGAGACAATGACAACTTCCGACAACCAGGGTTGTTATTCAGATAACGTCTGCGAGCAGGTCACAAATATGGATTCTCAGTTCATTCATTTTCTTTTGTTCAGGAATTTCAGCTTCAAGTTCAGGCGAGGTTCATTTAGCCCTGACCCAGTCCACTGGGGTAGCTGTGCAGTTATACGAACTGGTTTGATCCACCGTAGGGAAGAGAGCCATTTTACTATCCTGCTCTTTTTAGATTATAAGGTTCTGATCTCTGTTAGTACGCCATGTTCTCAATTCAAGGACTTGTTCTCGACGCTTCATTAGTTCGGCTGGGGAGATATCCGGCTGAAAAAGACACACTCTTGTGCAAATGCTTCAGTCGAAAACGCCTGAAAAGGATTAATTTTGCTTGTATATGGCCTCCCAAGGACGAATTTTAGGCTCGGGGTAGTGTCTGTGGGGTAACATTTAAATTACTTGCAGAAACAAAAGCCCTTTAGAATGATTACTGCCTCCGATGGTTGCAGCATTTCGTTGATGAGTTCTGGAATTGCTGTAATTTGGCAGCAAATCGTTACTTGGGGTGTTAGCGTGGGACTCTAAGAGACCCTGGCTTATTACGCAGTCACCCTTAACGGGCAGTCCAGCAGCATGATAATCATCCGCTAAGGCTCTAGCTCTGTCGAAGTGGATTGGCAAAGAGGAGACGGCTGCGCTGTTAGTGCATTTTTGTCCGTGCAAACTCGTCTGCTGTTACAGGTAAGGCATCATGGATAGTTGTATATTTTGATCGATCTAAAGGGTCTTCACACATAGGGCTCCGTGGAATACTTGACCTTTAAGAGGTTGAAGCTTTCTTAACTGAAAGCTTCAACTCTGTTGATAGGGGAATGCGTAAGGGTGGCTAATTCCGCCCTGGGTACACTGATATATGGCATTGCGCTGGTTGACTGCATCTCTAAGTTAGCTTCCGAAATTGCGTATACTTTCAGAGGGCTGTCTGTATCGATTGTTATCTGCTGCATTCCTTTTACGTCTTCTGTCAGTATACCTTTTGCAATTTAATTTTGAACTTGCATTCGCTTGACCAGGGAGTCTGATATATGCCTCTTCGGACTCTAGCGACCTTTCAATGTGGTAGTACGTGAGGGTTTCTTCTTATTATTTGGCAATTTTCGAAGTGCTATTGGACTATGGTTTATAGATGTATTACCCATCATTTTCCCCCTTTCTAGTGATTCATTATGCAGGATGGTCCTCGCTCTACTCCGAGTAAATGTTTTCATGGTTGACGCCAGTCGATCCTTTGAAGCAAGAGTCCTGTGGATAATCTCATTCGCATTTTTTACTTCTTCCTCTTGTTGCTTCAACTTAGAGGCCATAGTTTGACATCCATTGCATGATTTATTTACATATGTCTCTTATAGAGCATTAACTAGGTTTCTTGAGTGCCCCTGCGGGCGTGCGGACGCGGTTAGCATGGCGGTTTACGGCTCGTGAGTTCTTCGGTTAAAATTTGGGGCGCGCGTCACTTTGGCATTTAAGTGCAGATTTCGAACCTTGGCTGCCGCACGTCGGTGGTCTAGTTGAGATGACGTCCGTCTCGCGGCTAAGCTGCCCGGTTTCAATTCTGGCTCTCGGTGAACATTTTGCACAATGTCCAAATGGCATTTTTCCGACTACCACTTTTGAGTAAATAAAGTTCAAACGTTTCTTAAGGTATAAAACGACATTTGAACCGAACGAAAACGATTCAGCCGTTCTTGGATGTGTGGAATCGCTCGATGCTGTTGAGAGAGAGAGAGAGGTGGTCAGTTCGGTATAGATTTGTTAGGATAAACTAGTTGCAGAAAAGAATCGAATTCATAATGCCCACGAGCCGTGAGGGCGTTTAGTAGACAGATATCCCGTTAAAGGTAAATCCCCCCGGATAGTCAAATATTTTGAAAAAAATTCAAAACCAATTAAGATGGTGATATTTAACAGTGAACCATTGGCTTTCACACATTTTTATCTCACTACTTCGCCATTGGATATGCAATGTTTAGACTACGACACACGTTATATTTGCTGTTTGTTTAGTTACAAGTTCAAAACCCCACAGTTGACATTTAGGGTTTTTCAATTATTAAGTTGTATATGATTTTTTAATCGCTTTTTCATCGACAATTTTTCGTACTGCAGTAACATGTCGTGCATTCACGTTTCTTATTTCGTATATTCGCGGATTCATGCGAATTTTAGTACGAGCTTAACTGTTTTGTATCCGCCAATGTACGAAATCGTCGAAAACTCCACCAACGTGCTTATGTTTCAGTTTGGGAATAATATGTAATGTTTCGTACTTGAAAGTGTAATTCCGGTGCGAAAATTTCATTTATGGCATTTATGCTGTCTTATGGGGAAATATAATACGTACAACAAACCATTTAAGACATTTTTCTGGAAAATACTGTAACACAGTTTTACTAGAGTCGATATCCAACCACAAGGTTTTTCATTTTAGAACGCAAATTGCTGTGTAATTGTGGGACAGTATTTAAGCTTCTGCTGTATTTTTATTGGTCAGTAAATTTTAACTTAATTCTGCTAGTTTTCGTCGTAAAATATTGTGTTGGATTTTACCGATGAGGGAAGCCCATGACGTAACGCTATTGGGTTGAAGAATTGACATACGTTTATGGCACAGCATGGGTTACCTATTTAGAACGTGCTCTATTAAAAGTAAATGAGTAAAAGTCAGCCAAGATGGCACTGAGAATCCTCTATAACGCTAGGAAAAAACAGCGACTGCTCTCACAACTCTCGCCCAATTAGGACTTGCAGAAGAGGTAAACCAATTTGGATCCGCTGTGCAGAATTTTACTTATTTAAGTTCAAGTGCACGGCTTTCTTATACTTCTCGTGTTTCTTACTAAGGATTTTTAATATTCATATGTAGTTTTCTCCTCTACTGATTGTAGTTCTCACGCACGTGTATTTGTAAAACTTTTTCTGTGCGTCTTTACATAATTTTAAAATGATCCAAAACTTTTAGCCTCTGCGTATATTGTGTACACGTTTTTACATTTTTAGATTTTTTTATTTATATGGTATTTGCAGCAAAGGGAATTGGCCCAGCTTACCTTAATCTGTGTGGAAAATACAACCACAGCCAATAAATTAATGTACAACTAGAATGAGTTTACCGTAATTTAAATTTAAGGCTTATGTGCGCTTGCAACACCGACTTGTTTTTACAGAAAATTTAACAGTTATATTTGGAGGTAGACAAAATTCAAGTGGAGCACACTACTTTAAAATGCCGTCCCATCTCAAACTTTGTCACTAACAAAATACTTCCTGTACCATTCAGCCAAATAAAGCGTTTTTTGTCTTAGTTCTCCATATCATACGCTCTTTTGTCAAGCGCGATCAGGCTAGAGGTCACACAACTGACATAACTTTGGGGCTGGTACTAGTTTCAAGAAAATCAAAAAGAGTTACAATCGCCTATGCCATGGATTTCCGCATTTTTGAGACGGGACATCGTTCAGGTCAAATTGACTACTACTATCACTTATTTTACTAACTGCATTAAGCATAAAAATCGTCTTAATGTCAAATAAAGTGAAGCAAGTCATATAAGCCCCAACATAGTTTGACACGTTTGGTTTATCAGAGCAGATAACGTTTTACTGAAGGAGCAAAAGTAGTATGAGCCATGCCTTTTTTCACTCTAAACCAAATTCCCCGTAGAACTCCAACTTCTAATACTGCATGCAGATCATCTTTGACTACTTTTTACCTACATTGATAACGGCATGCAGCGCCTTTGCTTCAAGAAGTGTATGATTATTTCGCATTACGGTTTTTTCAATTATAATTTAATGTTCACTATCTAAAGAAGTACTGTCTTTACTCAAGAAAATGGTTAATTTTTGCATATTGTTATTGCCAGAGCAGCTGCTAAAAAATTAATAATTGATATTTTCCCTTTTTTGGATAAAATTCTTGCTTATCAACGAGAAAAAACAGAAAACTAGAAAGATTTCAATAGGTGACTTGAGTAGTTCTTCGCACATTTATATCAACGGCTATATAATTTATATGTTCTCATGCTTAGGTTTTACAAATATTCAGACACTTGATCAACGGTAGGCTTTGAAAACAACAAAACTCCCATTTTTATGCTATGCATAAGCGCATTATGAACCTTGCATACAGGAGTATATATAATGCTTGGTCGTAAATTATCAGTGATTTAAGTGATCACATTTGGATTTGATTTATTTCATGAAAACACATTCTTCACTCATCAAAAACACGCATACGATAAAAAGAATCCTTTCAACAGAATCAGTTAACTTGCGCTCTTGTTTAAAAAATTTCATTAATTTGAGTTTATAATGCTAATAGAAGCAAAGAGGCAAGTTCCAGGACTAATTTGCAAAGAAGGAGAGCAAAATCACTGAAAGAAGAGCTTTAGAAGCCTGACGTTTCGGATTCTCTCTCGGACTCATCATCAGGGACAGTTGCACAAAAGGGTCAATGAGGCCGTCCCTGCATCGGGGACAGCTCTCAAGCAGTTATTAATCTTATATCCGGCGGTATCACTATATTCAGGGAAGTTGTCTTCAGTGTGAACGATTGAGCAGGTGACGTTTCTATGCGCAAACAAATTCAAGCCATACCAATCAGAAGATACCGTCTAGAATAGGTCAAGCTCCAGATTTTCGTACATATTGACTAGTTTACGGCCTTGAAACATGATAATATCCCGTTTACATCTCTCGATACTTTTAAATACATAAAAATAAAATTAATTCCTGTTTGCTTTTTTATTCATAAGTCGTGTTGCGATTGGCATGCAAACCGTGCAATTGTGTGTCCATTTTGACCATACTGACTGGTTTACTTACAAATGGTTTACGCACACCACTGCTTGTGTCTCGCGTTCTTAAGCATAGAAAGTCACGCGTAATGATTCCTGCTGCTTAAAACCTAATTCTCTTAATTAATGCTATGTTCTCGGTTGCTCAAAGTTTTTTTAGATGCCAAGAGGAAGACTCCGCTTATTCGGGATATTATAGCCTTGATCATAAAATCACAGATGCATATTGATCATTTTTTTTTAATTTTTCCCAGAAATAAAGTGGTGATTTAATTAAAGATCAAAAAGCAATTTTTTCTCCAAATTTGAGGTGAAAGTTGAATTAGCTATGTTAGTCACAGCCTATACACCATGAGGACTACTGACGAGTTGAATGGGGACAGCTAGTTAATAGTTGCATTCTTCGCAGTACACATATGACGAATACGCAGGATCTGTCTTCGCTTTCAACAGCTTATACAAAGAGTCATGTTTTTACTGGCAGCGTGCAATATATATGTGTGTAATACTGGTCAGTTATGCACACATAGTTTTTTTGTTTTTCCGATAACGTGCGATGGTCGTTTTCACGGCCGAAGCAATTAGATCAATTTGATTTAACTTCACTAATCTAAAGACTGTGCATTGATGGGCGTATTATTTTTTTAAATGTTCAGAAGCGTTAGAACGCTGATTAATTACAGTGCCCACAGTGACAGCTATTGCGTGCCTTGTGTTTGGAAACGTGCTTAAAGGTATTAACGTGACTGCATATATGTTCAATTTATCATGCCAAATAAAGTTCAAGTGTAGATAAATAATCAGTGACATGTAAAAGACCGACTGTTCTTCTTAATGTGCGTGTGATAAGACTTTCCAGGACGTTCTTGAACAAATTCTTTACACTGCCAGGGAAATTGCAACGGTAAGCCAAAGCATACGTTTATTGAGAAAGACCTTAGACAACGCGAGACTCCAATTTATTAGTCGGATAAGGAAAAAAAGTCAAAACTCTATGGGTACTTCAAATGTGTGCTTGAAGGTCGTCTACTCACAACCTTGAAGGTAAGAACAGTCCATCTTCTGACCTTACAGCACACTTTGAAAGGTTTCTCATTGAAGAATTGATCATGCCATTGCCATTTTCATTTGCTGCCGAGAAGTCTCTGTGGAAGTCGCTCATTTTAGAAACTTTTTGTGAAATCAAATCAAGCAATAATACAACGGTCTACAAGCATCACTTTTTCAGCTACGTTTTAAAAACTGGCCAATCTGTGTGTGAATCTCATGCGTCAGTTTACCAAATGTCGGGATTATGGGCGACATGAAAGTGATTTGCTGTTCCCACCTCCAAAACGGCCGTGATTTCAACTTCCCAGCCCGCAAGGTAATCGCCCATGCCGAAAAAGGGCTAACTCAGAATTGAGTGAAGCCTAGTCCATGCATAAGAACTCAATCGATCAATTTGTCGCCGGTCTTCAGAGCCTGTGCAGTCACCTTTCGACTTTCGTTATTGATCATGGATTGTTTTGCATCCTGTAGCTGCCACCTGTTTGCTGCTGTTGGTCGCTCTCTGACGGTATACTCCGGGGCTTGAAAAGGCTTCTCCCTTACGCATAATTTTTGAACATTCCTTAATTTTATCTCACGCATACTCTTATCCCATGGTGTCCAGTTATGAAAATTTTGTCTGTTATTAAGGCAAGCCTTGTGCGCACGAAACGTACCAACTTAAGTCATTTATTCCACTATGGCCCAAACGGAACAGCAGTTCATCCTATGCACATTCCACTACGTTGAGTTAAACGCCCGAAACAGAACATTCGTCACGGTCTCTTCATCTTTCCCCGGAGATATATATATTCTTATACTCCCCGTCGTGTTTGCATGTTTAAACACCTACAACCCCCTGCCCCCATCACCTTTGTTAATTGTTAGTTTTTTTCAATCCTCCATGCATACCTCTTATGTGTCGCACACTTGCAGTCTGCATTTTATTCTGTGAAGGTTTTTTCAGTAACCATAGTGACATTTTTTGTGTGGGTTCAAAAGGATGAGTGCTAACGAAGCACAATTTAAGCAGATAGTATATGGAACATTCTTGGAAACGTATAGTACCAATTTTCCTGACGAGTTTGTTTGGAAAAATGCCAAGTAATTGTACAATACCTCTTGTAACATACTGAAAACGTTTTCTCGTTTACTCACTCTGGGTGACCTATACAATGTCGCAACTACGACGACGTTTACCGGCCACATTAGTAGCCACGTAATTTTTATATTCTCTACAGTCTAATTTCTGTTTGTTTAGGTAATATTTCGCGGAAATTGCATAAAGTATCCTGAAATAACCCGTATGAGCAATTATTTCTGCAAGGCAATTTTATTTGGTCTTAAAAAATTAAAGGATGCAAAAGGTAGAGTAAATAGTAAAATGTCCTGACTGCATCCAAGCAGTTAGTGTACTATCAGAGTTTTCTACTTCGTTGTCCTTTTTAAAAGCACATTTGATTGAGGATTTTTCGCACGCTAACGTGCAGTTAATCAACGTCAGTAAACGCAAGGCCTTTAGGCCTATTCATTAAGATTCATCAGAGTACAGCAGAGAATCATGAAACAATACCAATGAACAAAGTTGATGAAGGTTTTCAAGGTGGTTAAACATGCAAAAAGGACAGGAAGTATAAGATTATATTTATCTCCAGGCAAGATAAAGACGGGGGTGACAAATGCTTGTTTTTCGTGCGTTTAACCCAACGTGCGAGGAATGTGCGTAGGAATAAAACTGTTATTCCGTTCGGGCCAAGGTGGATAAATGCCTCAAGTGGGTGCCTTTTGTGGGCCAAAAGCTTGGCTGAATAACCCCATGAATACCTTCCTCGCTTTTGCAAGATTTCTTTCGCATCGGAAGTCGGGGTAGTTTACTGACACTGTGTAGATGACCTGAAAATTTAGTAAGCATCTGCCGCATACCTGACGCCAAGCATGTGAATTACAATGGCGTGACGGTCGAACCTAGTCAGAACTTGCCTTACCCAAGATTAAATGTACTCTTTGAACCCCCCTGATAGAGCTTAATCATTCTGGTATTTGAACATGATTTCTAGGAGCAATTTAAGCATTTGTTGAATACTGGAAAAGACTGGAAAGGTAGTTTAAGTTAAATTTGATTAGGGAAATAATAGTATTGGGAAAGGAAATTTCCACCACAGCATGGCATATGTGCGCAAATTCATAAACTTCAGGCTTTTTTTCTAAATCCTTTTGAACGGGTCTTCCTAACTCAGTCATTAAATTTAACCTTGTTTATTTTAATATCGGTGAAACGTACATTTATTACAGGTATTCCGTGAGATAACGTTATATGTACATTTTCAGGGCAGCCATTGCATTACAGGAAATTTCACAGAAAAACGTGCTCTTCCTTCGAGTTATCTTCAGAATAATTTTCTACTTCAAATTAAGTCATTTTCATTTCTGTCCTATTCTATAATTCATGTTTTGGGATGGATAAGTTAACGATTCATACACCGAAGTTACATGCTTTTTTAAAAAAGACAGATATTTTTACCTAAACTTTAATTTTATTTGAAATTAAACGCTGTGTAAAGGAATGTGCTCGCTGCGAATATGACGGAAGGCAATAAATTAACCAAGTTTTTTTCAAAAATAGCATATTTTCTGACAGTTATTGCATGTGGTTCCTATTATAACTTTTTTAGTTTTTTTTGTCTTCTTGATTTGTTTCATAAGCTTATTTTTGCAATTTCTTATTCACAGAATCCATGGCAAGTCCTCCTTTATATTGATAGTTGACTGGCCAATACCCTGTAGAAGTCCAACAACAACTGTTTCGATCCCATTTCCCCTCTACTTCGAGAGGTACTACGCCCAATTTTACTGATGCATACAAGCACCATGTACCAGTTGTTTACAAAGTAGATCAGGGTATTGGATTATAGTTAAGGAACTGTGCTTCACTCTCTCGCTGTCAGCGTTTATAAGTAAGGTTTTGAATCAAATGACACATTATAAAAAGCGATTTTCTGCTCTAAAAAATCCATTGTTTACACGTCATATACGTGCATTCGATCTTGTGCCATTACGCTTTTATTAATTAACGATCACATTTTATACTTTTTGGTTTCCCTTATATAGGAAACTGGAAGATGTAACGGAATAGGAAGGGTATATGCAGAATTAATTCCTAGTTCATCGGATAAAAGAGTATTTACGCATTTTTAGAAGGAATATGTTGCAAGGCTTCGCCTTCTTCTATAATGTAAACAGTGTGTGAGAAATATATACTAAGGTGTGTATTGCAGGATGAAATTCTTGCGATCTAGTTAAGCATTTGAACTTATTATCAGCTCGTTTCAAGAAGGACTTTATAAGTTAACACCTCAGTTTTGTTGCAACTTGCTCTTTCACTTAACTGTTATTAAATTGAGGAGAAATTTCTTTTAAATAAATATCTTTATGACCCAATCATAATCAGTTATACGTTCCAATTTGGTTCTCAATATTAAAAAGATACATATTCAGCAAATAGGCCAATATGTCAGTAAACAAATGCGTTTTGTATTATTTCAATACGGTTGCGAAATTTCTGAAGCAGGAGTAGGACTTTTTGTACCTTACACGCCTTTAATGCGTTATGCACATTTATAATTATCCTTACATCGACTAAGCATCAGTATCTATTGTCATATCTATAACTTATTATTTCTCGGAATGAATAAACTAATTAAACTTATGATAGGGTTTTCTGTTCAATTGGTGGAGCAAATACTGTAGTATCAATATTATTGACAGAGGATATAAAGAGGAAAGATGCTGCGTAAATGTGGCTACGCTTCCAATAATCAAGCATTCTTAATCATACAGAACTGCGAATTTGATAATAACCTTAGTGTTTTAAGGCCATCATCTCGAATTTAAAAGCTACTCGCAAGCATGAAGAACGATAAATCCACCAAAAGTTAAGCACGAGAATATAAGGGCTCAGTAATGAAAGCCTCGCAGTAAGTGACCATCTTCAACGCTGTGCATTCACTTATCTATATAAATAAACGTTTGCGGTTCATAAACGAATCTATGTCCCAATTTAACCAAATGCGGAATTCGTTGACGAAGCAACGATGGTAGACCTTGGAAGAAAATACCTATTATTGTTTGGTGGATACCCGTATGCTTTGTGAAATACTGCCTCATTTTTTGAAGAAAGCAACCATTCCCCTACATAAAGCGATTCCTAGAAGAAGTAGATACGATCAATGCGACCAGAGCTTTATGCACCTGAAATTTAGGATTTGAACTCAAACACATCATCAGGATACAGTGGCTATGCTACTGCATGACTATGGCAATTAACAGCTTTCCCTTTGGTGATGATGACTGCGCTCTGGTGCGTTAATTGTTTGATGGCTGGCATGCGGGTGGTTATCCTCTGAAATTTCGTCACCCACGTTGAAGTTTGGCGTGACGATTACTCAACTACCTGGCTCACCGACACTGGCGTTGGTAAATGTGTTTCGCCTGAGGGCTCTCCATGTGGCCGATTGCTCTTGCCAAACTGAGTCTCAACACCGAGTATTGGGTTGGGTAGGTCATTGCACTTGTTAATATTTTGGGGGCCTGTAAACCATGACTCAAGCAACGATAATTTTGGCTTCATAGAAATTGTATTTTTAACCGGTTCTCGCCGCAACCTGAGAATTTGAGTTATTTTGCCGCACTGCAGCCGCATGTTCGGCAATTAGCATCCGAAGCAGTTTCTCCAACAAAGTTTCTTTGCCCGCACCTGCACCAAATGCGATAAAAATTCCAGATCTTTCTTGCCACGGTAGTGGGTCCTTTGGTCTTATAACCTGACGCCGAAGAGTGGCCTTCGGTCTGTTTAGGACTCCAACTCCAAGTGGCATGAGAAGGTGGCTGATGGCCTGCGACAGGTTTTTTACAAATGGAATCGCACGCCAATATTTAGATTTGCTGCAATTTTTTCATTCGTCCTGTTTTCGCATACACCGGTTGATGAAGTTGCGCGTCCAGCCATTTTCTCTGAACACCCGCGTGGAAGATATTGTTGTTCGGCAACCGTGTCTTCCGTTTCACTACAGTACGTCTCAACATGCCAATATAGCGTCCTTACGCATGTGCGCTTGTGGCTAATTGGGTTGTTACTGTTGATGTACAGAACTTGAATCTTATTTGTCGCTTTTCTTAACAATTTTGCCCTAGGTCACAACAATCTTTGCGACAGACGAGGACGTCGGGGAAGACGCTGCTGATACTTTCTTTGAAAGTGAGTCCCTGATCCCATTCGATGGCAACGAAGGTGGCATCTACATACCAAACCTAGAATTTCGGTCTGTAGTGTTGCAAAATCAGCGACTCTAAACGTTGTTGGACCACCTCGGCCATCAGTGTGGAGATCAGCGAACGCATTGGTGTTCCCTTCACCTGCTCGTAGATTGTTCCATCAAACGTGAAGTACGTCCTTAGAGAGAACTTCAGGCACAGAAGGAATTGGGCGTGCCCGAAGCGATTCTGTTTAGTCCTAGTCTCTTGGTTTGAGTTGTTCTGCGGTCTCGACAGTCAGATCCTGAGGAATAGAATTAAAAATGAACGTGAGATCAAAAGATACCATGGCGTCACTTGGCAGGAGTTTTACCCCTTTAAGTTTCTCCAAGAATTGTGTTGAGGTGCAGAATGTTGAGTCCAAATCATTGGTCCAAAATTTGATGCGCCGAGACGGTTACTTTGCCAGACTGTATGTTGAAGGGCCTTTGAGCGATACGATGGGTCGGAGAGGAGCATCTTCCTTGTGTACCTTGGAAAGGCCATAGAACCGGGCTACGGCCATGTCTTAGGCACTCGCCATTCATCAGTTGGTCAGCGTTATTGAACCCGAGTTCTCCAATGCCAACAGTGTCACATTAATTTCACGTATCATGGTTTTACAGGGAATTTTTTAAGATGAAGGTATTCTGTTCTTTTCCAACACGACAGTAAAGCGCCCTTTGTCCGCAGGCACGATGGTGATGTCTCTGTTTGCATTGAGTTCCATTAGGGAACCAGTAGGAGGGACAACACTGGGGTCGAGTAAGTTTCGTCATCTCCCCGATCGTTTCCATCAGATTGATGATCGATTTCACTGTTACAATCACTTTAACAGGTTTGGCATCAGATGTGTTGAAGGAGGCTTGGTGCCGTAAAACCATTTCTTGCTCCTTCGTCATTTCCTTTGACGGCAGGTTGTGTACCAGATTGTCGATTCTGGAGAACGTTGGATAAGACAGCTTGCGGAATTTGTTCTCCAGTGCTGCGTCGTTTGTCGCTTTTAGTGCACGAGCGCATTCACTCACCCTCTGCTGAAGCAGTTTCACACCTATCTCGTTCATCACTTCACAACATCTGCTCTTCTCTTGGTCAATCCTCTGACGGTTTTTGCAGGGCCTCACGTGACAATCTTTAATGAGCAGACGGAAAATTCGTCTTCCATGTTGAAATACTGCTCGCCTAGCCAGCTCCGTGTTAACTGGGTTTTGTATGAAACGCATATCGGCAGCACGTTATGGTCGAGACAATCGTGCAGAAACCGAATCTTTGAATAAGTTGAAGTCTCTCGAAAGGCAAATGTGTCCTATCTTCGGGCCGATCGGAGCACATTGCACCTAAATAAATTGCTGATATATGTGAAATAACACACACAACCCATATTCGTTGTAGAAACTCAATTTGGCCAGAGCAGTCGGTCACTCGGGGAGCGCTCAGGCGGACACATTTTCCAACGACAGTGCTGGTGAGCCAGATGGTCGAGCAATCATCACGTCTCCCTTCAACACGGGTGGCGAATTTTCAGAGGATAACCACCCGCATGCCAGCCATCAAACAATTAACGCAGCAGAGCGCATTAGTCATCTCTGAAGGGGGAGCTGTTAATTGCCATAGTCATACAGTAGCATAGCCACTGCATCCTATAAGTACTGCAACTTCCTGTGTATGAATTACTTGTATATGATACTGTCTCTGATGATGGGTTCGAGTTGGGATCCGAAACTTCGTGCGAATAAATCTCTTGGCTCAGGGATCGCATCACTTTTTGCTCAAATTCTTCCATGGCCTCTCATTTGCCCTTGTGTCTGCATATCCCTGGTAGTTATGCTTCCCGTTCTGCGGTAGACAGTTAAGCTGGTTTAACATCTCCATCGCCTACAAGCCGACATTCTCCTTGTACACAAAAGTGTCTCAAGTAAATGACCTCACAGCGCACTCCAAGCGCTAACTGGCTTTTTGTTTTCGTTGGACATAGAAGTCGATAACTTGAAACCCACATAGAGGAATATAAACTATTTATCCGCTAGCCTGTTCCTTTATTTATCATGCTCGTGTAACGCTGTGATTGCAACTAACGCGTCAAATTGAATGTTAGCAAAACTGGAGTGATAACTCTTTAAACAAAATCTCACACCATGTCCACCCAGAGAGTTGTTGCAGTGCTTGCGCTTAAAATAACAAAGCATTTGCTAATTCATATGAAGTTGGGCAGAATTTCATCCATTACCCATCGCTATTCAGGGGGAGCCGTATTTGAATCTCCCTAACAACGCCAAAATTTCCGATGTTCGACCCCCCCCCTTTCCGTTGAATTCTGTGTGTGCTTTAAACATTCTATCGCAATATTGTTTATTAGAGCGATACAATGCCTAGGAAGGATCTGGCCTATGTTTATCAGCTATCACGGTCTACTTGCTATCCGTTACCTTTTACAAAGAACCGTCTCACATGTTGGAGAAAACCAGAAGGTATCTACTGCCTTTCCTAAAGAGGTCGTCGAATCTAGCTATTTATTTTATTAAGCAATGTGTCGGTGTGATCAGCATGCCCCATTCCCTCTATGGTATTTCAACTTTTCATCATTTATATGTATATATTTGTGTATTCTGAAGAGAGATCAGTTTCTTCGGCATATCTCAAAACTTCATTGCGTAAATTGTTAACGCTAGTTTCCCAACCCATCATAAGCCGTGCGGTATCGCCGCAAGATAGTGAAAATATGGAGCGCGGCTGAAGCACCATACTGTAGATAGCATATTCCTACAAATAAGCAGTTTTTTAGGCGGTGATTTCGCTTACAGTGGCTGTCGTTGAAAGGCGTTCGCCTAATGGGTTATGCAACAGAGTAGTATTATTTTGTCTTAGTTCTTAAAATAGAGCCATCTAAGAAGTCTGATGACGTGGGACCTGGTCATCCTGTTGTGCCTTGGGTTTCAGCCTGTAAAATGCAGATAATAGAGGATCCACTAAGATAAGGGAGACTTCAATGGCCATTTGTGGCTTGTTATTTGTCATTACCAAGTCATAGCCATCCCCAGGTGCTGCACTTCCTGCAGCTGCTCTAACCATTGAGCCACGGGTTCTGTAGCTTGCCAGTTTGGATCGGGAATATTGACTTGCATTCATTGGTGAACGCTCACCGATCCCAAATGGAACGAATCGTTCCGCTCTGCTTTGGGGCATACTCCCGATCCCCTCTAGCAGGTGCACAGTGGCTAGCAGTTGAAAAGGCAGATGGATTTTGGCGGTAAAGACATGGGAGACTGGAGTGGTCATTTCAGATTTAACTGCCGTCATCAGCTAGTCATAGCAAACATCGAGTGGTGCACCGCGAGGTAGTACTCAAACCCAAGTTAAACCACCGTAACTTTGGTGGTTGACACGTCCCTATTAATATTCCAGATCACAACCGATTAGCCAACGACTCAGTTGTCTCAGTAGTAGAGAGCGTTCGAACCAATGACCAAAGAGTCCGGGATCGAATGCCAGATGGTTTACACTTGGGATTGGGTATGACAGGCTGATGACCGCTTTTAAGCAAGAAATGGCCATTCCAGTTTCCCTCGTCTTTGTAAGTACTCCATTATCTGTTTATATATATATATATATATATATCACAGTCTTGCTAGTATTCTCTCAACTCTATGGTTGGATGGTTGAAATAAGATATCATATAAAAGTACGAGAGTTTCTGTTAAATAAGTCCAATCTTAACTTCTTTCCTTTCGAGTCTTTTTGCCGATAATTCAGACACGTCTTCTTCGTAACAAAATTCAGCTTTGCGCCGATCAACGAATATCGTTGATCTAAACCCTCCACCTCCTAAAAAAGTAGGTGACTTAACTAGAAATAGTCATGCAGCATATGTTTTCATTCTCTTAAGGGACTGCCCAGTAGTTTTCAAGATAAACCTGTTCATGAAGAGCATATTGTGCAGAAATTGGTCTCGTATCCTAGCCTCTAAGCCCATAAAGTTATTGACACTGGTGCTCACTTAATTAGCTCTTGCAAGTTAAACAGCTTTAGGCCTCCATCCTATGGCTTTACAAATCTCTGACTTCAAAAAAACTAGACAACCCACACGATTAACTACAGCACGCAAGTACCAAGTACCCACACATAAACTGATTGCAAATTTCTGTTTTTTCGACGCTGAGCCCCGTTGATATTTCGTGCAGGCACACTGCGCAGACTCAAAGTCTATCGTTTTGTCGACTGCAACAGAACCTTTTTCCTGTTCAGCAAAATGTATGTTGAACGAACTCTAACCCGGTTCAGCTAAAACATTTTTGATAAACACCTAACAAAGGCAGATTTAAGAGACACCATACACTGTGCTGGAGTGGAACCTGATTGCAACGTACTTCAGGGGGTTTCTTATTATCAGGTATGAACTTATAAAGTAACCCAACCTTGCACCCACAAGATTCAAGAAATAAGACTGAAAGTGAGAGGGTTTTTCAAAAACGAGAGAATATACACTGCTTGGAAAGGTGAAAACAGCCAGTGGTTCATTCACTAAAATAACAAATTATCATTATTCTTCGATTTTTTTAATTTAAAGTCTCGAAATACAGAAGGCTAGCATATATAGTAAAAAGAACTCACAGATGCCAGTTCAAAGCCGACAACTCGGCAACAAGATACACATTCTTTTTATGAAAATGTTTGCAAGACACGTTTTTTTATTGGAAAATACAAACAGTCATATAAGAAGATACAGAAATATGGAATGGACCTACGTCAGATAATGCCTTTTCGGGTCTACAACATGAAATCAAAACTTATAAATAAGAACAAAATAACGATTAACGCGACCGACTTAAGTTCTATTAAAGAGTAAAAATTCAAATGCAGTTTTAACTAGATCGATTTTATTTCGAGACTAGTTTCACGCCGAAGTAAAATAGACCTGATTCGACGGAATATTCTTTAAATATTCCTGGAATTTTAACATATGGAATGCGTTTATCTTATCCAATGCCGAAATAATCGGCGGCTGATAAAATAAATGAGTGTTCTATCGCTTAATATTTAAGCAACATAATCAAGTTAATTGTCATTAAATTAACCACTTTACACCGCTTACCCTTAATCAATAAACACGTCTGCGGGCGGACTAGAAGAAGGCAGAAAGAAAAGATGAAATGAAGACAAAAACGTTTCACGCCTAGTACATATAAATAGTTTTTTGCTTACTTTTTGCTCCTTCTTCTGAGTATAATAATAATGATTCCGACAACCAGAATGAAGGCAATCAGGACACCTATGACGATGCCAGCGATTGCTCCACCGCTTAACTGGTTAGAATCTGTAACGGAAAGGAAGATAAAAATCTAAACAAATAATTAATCAAACCCACAGCTTGATAGACACGTTACCAAATAAAAATAAGGGAAGGGAGAGAAGCGATGAAATGGAATAACATAACGTCATTATCTTGTAATGTGTTGAAAAATTTTAATCATAAAAAGAAGTGACGGACCTGGAGTTGGAGTTTCTGTGGGAGCTTAAACAAAAAACACCATTCGAGGCAATTAGCAGAAATATCGAGGGAAAAATCGGGAGATAAAAAAATCACAAAGATCAGTATGGGATAAAGGATAATTAAATGCAAGCAAACCATGCTAGTAGATTTAAAGCACGAAAGAAGAGGACCACAGCATTATGCTCAGAATTAAATAAAAGAAAACATACGCGGAAAAAAGCAAATTCCTAGTGTGACTGGAATGTCTGGGAATTTACCACATGACTGTTAATTAGATATAAACTTCATTGAAATTTTGAATATAATTTCAAATTTTTGTTAAAATTTAATGACAAAATATACTCATCGTTAAATATGAAAAAGCAAAAAACCGGTGGCCTTCACATTCAGAGTAATATCCATTAAATATTAAAAAAGTAGATAATCCACATTTGCTTGCCTGGAGAAATATAACCCTCTGCCTTACACCATACGTTTACAAACAAATTCCTAACAATCTGACGGTTTAATAGCTTGGTTTGCATTTTGATGAAAAAATGATTGTTTTCAGAATACGACTGAGCCATGTTAGATTTTAACTAAGGATAAGACACAAACATTCATACGGTGGGATCGAAGAAGCACTGCTATCTGTTGTTGATTCATCTGACACTTTTTGACCTTTTCTCCTAAAAAAACCGGTCTTGATCGTTATAAATTCCTAAGTGTTATGCAGCCACCAGAAGTGACCTAAATTTTTCAAAGTATTCTTTACAATTGATTGAAATATTGTGCACAGTTTTCCGCCTTTGATACTGTAAAAATAAAGCACGCACACTTTCAAGACGGCAACCGCATTTACCAATTTTGGTTTAAATAGGTGTCAAATGACGGATGAGTCGTCGAAAAGTGTTGGTCTGATTAATACCATACACATCAAGTGGCAATGACAATAACCACCTTAACTAAATAATGGAAATTTAAATTTACACAAAATGCATTTGGAGAGTGCTGCATGCAAACAGAAACACTCCGCCATCCTATTATACAAACGCCTGCTAAGAGATGCGTATGATCGTCAAATGGCGTTGACCTGAAATAAACATATATATATGTAAATATTTACTTGAAACATCTGAACATCAAAGAACGGCATCATGAATATAACGAAGTAACGGACACCCACCCGTTTGCCTTCCCAAAGTACTGCTATCTGTTATTGTTTGATCTGACACCTTTTTCGTCGTTTCTAGTTAAATTGCATAGGAGCAACTCCAGATAAATTTCTGCATGCTACACAGATGCCAATAGCAACCTACGTCCTTCGCTCTTTCCTACTAAGGCAGTAATTTGAATGCAAATTTGTTAAATTTCTAATGTAACTAATGAGTTGGGCCACCACATTCTAGTTAAGCATTGCAATTATGATGACGGGTGGGCTATCAGCAAGTTTTGATGTAATTATTATACATAATAAGTTACATCCAAAATAACTGCCTTCAGCACATAATATAAAATACGGTTATCATCGTGAAGAAAGATATAAGATCAGAAAAATTTACTGTTTAATATTGCATGTTCTAATATTAACTATATTCCGCTAAGATATACCTGAGAATATCTAAACAGTCTGATTTGGGAATCCTCAAATCATCAAAAATGGCTTCACGAATATTACTGGGACCTGGTCTGGTCTCGTTGAGATGTGCTTATGAACACTCACCCGTTGCAGTTTCCGCCGTACAACTATTTGTCGTTGTTTGATCTGACATGTTTTCAGTCGTTTCTGTTATAATGAAATAGGAGTGGATAGGGATAGATTACTGCATGCCCTGCAGGCCCATTTAGGCAAAATAACTATCTCATTCTATCCTTATAATCAGCTGAATCTTATTCTGCATGTTTCACCTTTCAAGATGAGCTCAGCAATTAGAGCTTTAAAGATGACAATATGCAGTAGATACCAGACCTGCCTCTATAGGTTATTAGGTTGATTAATATTATACATAACAAATCGCATTGACAATTACTGCCTTACCCATACAATGAAATAAACAATTGCAACTGTAAAATGCGATACAAAATTTTTAAAATGCACTTAGAGCATCTGGAATGCAAACAAAATCTCTCCAATCTCCTATTTTGCATACATTCGCTAAGATAAACCTACAAATGTATGTATGTTGTATGTAAGTTGCATGTGCATGTAGGTATGTACGTTGACGATAATATATAAATGGAAATCTCTGATTAATCTAGAAATATTTAATGGATATTTATCAGTAATTTTCTGGACTCGGGAAAATCTGTTAATAGACACTCACCCGTTGCATTTTCAGCAGCACTGCTCTTCATCGTTGTTCCTTCTGATATGCTTGTGCTCGTTTCCACTGGAATAAAACAGACGCGAATCGAGATAAATCCCTGCGTCCTACAGAAATGACACTAGCAATCTACGTATTTTGCTCTTACCAACAAGACGAAAATCCTTATCATAAACTCATCACATTTTAAAGACCATTAAAAAACTACGCGTGCAGGTAAAAAAAGGCAACTAAAATTTATCCTAGCGTCAGAATTTCAAATAAATAAATGCAAACACATCTTTATACCTATGCAAATCTTCAAGTCAAAAAATATGTTTTCAGGAATATTAAGGAGTAATTTGCTGGTCCCTAAGAGACAGTTTAATAGATACTTACGCGTTGTCATTTCCAAAGTACTACTCTCCGTAGTTGATACCTCTGACATATTTCGGGGCTTTCTCCTTAATTGAAAAAAAAGTAAATGCAGATTAATCTCGGCCTCTTAAGTGGACGCCAGTAGCTAACTAAGACTGTCATTCTTTCCTACCTAGGCAGACATTTGCATGCTGAATTGCTTAGATTCCTTCTGAATATAAACGGGTAGCCATAATTTACAAAATGAGCATCGATATATAACATTCGCCGCAAGATATGCATAAGACGCCGGACGGACAGTCAAGAAATATTGGCCAAATTATTTTTATAATTAACCAGTTATATCACGCAAATACATTCAAAAAATTCAAGTAGAATTCATATTCTAAAGAAAGACATGGTTTTTGGTTTATACTTTGTTTGGTATAATTTTTATGTTCTTAAATTAAACATAAAGCACTAAAATAAACCTAATAATTTACAAAAAATACGATATAAATTACGAAGGTATATATGTGTGAATACCAAAAACATCATATATGGCTTCATAAATACTACAGGCTAATCTTCAGGTACCAAAGACATATGTAAATGAACACATACGCGTTGTCATTTCCAAAGAACTGCTCTCTGTTGTTGATACCTCTGGCATGTTTTCAGGGTTTTCTCCTGAATCCAAAAAGGAGATAGCATAGATAATAATCTGCATCCTTCGTGGATCCTAATACCAAACCAAGACCCACTGTTTCCTATCTAGGCAGTAACTCGCCTTCTGAATTGTTTAGATTTCTGCTTATTTCATGCCCATGCCACCACATTCAATACGATCCCACATATGTCACTTTTGCAACAAGGTATGCTTTAAAAACCGGACTGTCTATTGGTCAATATTTATCAAATAATGGTTATCCTTAAAAATCGCATAACAAACATGGCCTTATTAATCTTATGTAAAATGCGGTTAAATATGCATATTTTGTAGCCATTGCTCAGTGATTTATCCCAGTTCCCGCATAAACCAAATAGCACTTAGTCATAACTTATAATATCCGAACCATCCGATTTGAATTAAGAAGATATATTTGCCTGTGCGAATCCCCAAATCATCATATAAGTCTTCATTTAAACTACTGACTACTTTTTTTGGTCATATAGACACATGTAAATGAACACTTACGAGTTGTCTTTTCCAAAGTACTGCTCTCCGTAGTTGATATCTCTGAGATGTTTTCAGGGATTTCTCCTGAAACAAAAAAGGGGGTTTAACAGATAATTATTTGCAGCCTAAGTTTGATCGCAGTAGGTAACCAAGCCCTCGCTGTTTCCTACCTAGGTAGTAACCCGCATTCTGAATAGTTTAGATTTCTGCTTTTTTACATTTCAAGCCAAACACATTGAAATGGATCAACGATAGGTCAATTTTGCAACAAGGCATGCCTTAAAAGCCGGACGATCTGTCATGGCTAATCTTTATCAAATAAATATTATCTTTTTAAGTCGCATTACACACACGGTCTTATCAATCTTATGTAAAATGTGGTTAAATACGCATGATATGACATACATTTTGTAGCCATTGCTCAGTGCTTTATCCCAGTTCTCGCATAAACCAAATAGCACTTAGTCATAACTTATAATATCCGAGCCGTCCGATTTGAATAAAGAAGATATATTTGCCTGTGCGAATCCCCAATTCATCATATATGTCTTCATTAATACTGCTGACAATTTTTTGGTCCCATAGACACATGATAATGAACACTTATGCGTTGTCAATTCCAAAGTACTGCTCTCCGTAGTTGAAATCACTGATATGTTTTCGGGGATTTCTCCTGAAACAAAAAAGGAATTTTTAGAGGTTTTTATCTGCACCCTAATTTTGATCGCAGTAGGGAACCAAGCCTCGCTGTTTCCTACCTAGGTAGTTACTCGCATTCTAAATCGTTTAGATTTCTGCGTATTTCAATGCCCATGCCACCACATTCAATACGATCACCCATATGTCACTTTTGCAACAAGGTATGCTTTAGAATCTGGAAGGTCTCTTGGCCAATATTCATCAAATAATTATTATACTTTAAACTCACATTACACATATGGCCTTATCAGTCTAGTGTTAAATGTGGTTAAATACGCATAATAGGAAATAACTTTTGTAGCCATTGCTCAGTGCTTTATCCCAGTTCCCGCATTAACCAAATTGCACTTAGTCTAAACTAATTATATCCGAACCATCCTATTTCAATTAAGAAGATATATATGCCTGTGCGAATCCCCAAATCATCATATATGTCTTCATTAAAACTACTGACGACTTTTTTGGTCCCATAGACACATGTTAATGAACACTTACGAGTTGTCTTTTCCAAAGTACTGCTCTCCGTAGTTGATATCTCTGACATGTTTTCGGGGATTTCTCCTGAAAACAAAGGAGGTTTAAGAGGTAGTTATCTGCACCCTAATTTTGATCACAGTAGTGATCCAAGACTCGCCGTTTTTTACCTAGGTAGTATCCCGCATTCTGAATAGTTAAGATTTCTGCTTATTTCAATATCTATCAATCAACACTGAAAAGGATTAAACATAGGTCACTTTTACCGCAAGGTATACTTTAGATGCCGGACGGTCTCATGGCCAATATTTATCAAATATTTTTTTCATTTAAACTCCCATTACAAACACGGCCTTATAAATACAATGTAAAATGTGGTTAAATACATATAAAAGGATATATATTTTGTAGCCATTGCTCGGTGCATATTTTAGTTCCCACATTAACCAAATAGCACTAAGACATAACTTATAATATCCTCACCGTCCGATATCAATTAAAAAGATATATTTGCTTGGGCGAATCCCAAAATCACCAAATATGTCTTCATTAATACTACTGAATACTTTTTGGTCCCATGGACACATGCTAATGAACATATACTAGTTGTCTTTTCCAAAGTACTACTCTCCGTAGTTGATATCTCTGACAGATTTTCGGAGTATTCTCCGGAATTAAAAAAGGAGGTAAAAGAGGTAATTATCTGCATCCTTCGTAGATCGCAGTAGCAAACCAAGAATCGCTGTTTCCTACCTAGGCTGTTACTCGCATTCTGAATAGTTAAGATTTCTGCTTATATCAATAACTATCCCACCACATTGAAAAGGATTAACGATATGTCAATTTAACGAGAAGGTGTGCCTTAGAAGCTAGAATGTAACCAAAGCACTATTTATCAAATAATTGTTATCTTTAATGTCGCATACTAAATATGGCCCTATAAATCCAATATTTAATGTGGTTAAATGTGGTTAAGGACATAAATTTTGTAGCCTTTGCTCGGTGCTATTTCACTGTTCCTGAATTAACCAAATAGCACTTAGTCAAAACTTATAATATCCGCACAGTCCGATTTGAATGAAGAAGATATATGCCTGAACGAATCACCATATCATCATTTTTGTCTTCATCATACTTTAGACTAATTTACCGATCCAATAGACACATGTTAATGAACACTTACGAGTTGTCTTTTCCAAAGTACTACTCTCCGTAGTTGATATCTCTGACATGTTTTCGGAGTTTTCTCCTGAAAAAAGGGAGGTTAAACAGATGATGATCTGCATCCTTCGTTGATCGCAGTAGCAAACCAAGACCCACTGTTTCCTATCTAGGTAGTATTCGCATTCTGAATTGTTAAGATTTCTGCTTATTTCAATGGCCATGCAACCACATTCAAAAGGATAACTGATATGTCACTTTTGCAACAAGGAAGGCTTTTGACACCGAAATGTCTCTTGGCACATATTTATCAAAGAATTATTTTCCTTAAAAGTCGTATTACAAACACGGCCTTATAAATCATATGTTAAATGTTGTTAAATACTCATAATAGGAAATAGATTTTGAAGCAATTGCTCAGTGATTTTTCCCAGTTCTCGCATAAACCAAATGGCACTAAGTCATAACTTATAATATCCGCACAGTCCGATTTGAATTAAGAAAATATATGCCTGAGCGAATCACCAAATCATCATTTTTGTTTTTATTAATACTACTGACTACTTTTTTGGTCCCATTGACACATGTTAATGAACACTTACGAGTTGTCCATTCCAAAGTACTGCACTCCGTAGTTGATATCTCTGTTATGTTTTCGGGAATTTCTCCTGAAACAAAAAAGGAGGTTTAACAGATAATTATCTGCATCCTACGAAGATCCTGGTAGCGAACCATGACTCGCTGTTTCCTACTTAGGCAATAACTTGCGTTCCGAATAAGTTAAATTTCTGCTTATTTTAATGGCCATGTAACCACATTCAAAAGGATCTCCGATACGTCACTTTTGCAACAAGGTATGCTTTAGAATCTAGAAGGTCTCTTACTTAAGATTTAATCAAATAATTATTATCCTTTAAAGTCGCATTACACATACGGCCTTATCAGTCTAGTGTTAAATGTGGTTAAATACGCATAGTAGGAAATAATTTTTGTAGCCATTGCTCAGTTATTTTTTCTAGTTCCCGCATTAACCAAATAGCACTTAGTCTAAACTGATCATATCCTAATCAACCGATTTTAATCAAGAATCATTAAATCATCATATATGTCTTCATTACTACTACTGACTACTTTTTGGTCCCATAGACACATGTTCATGAACACTTACGAGTTGCCCTTTCCAAAGTACTGCTCTCCGTAGTTGATATCTCTGATATGTTTTCGGGGATTTCTCCTGAAACAAAATGGGAGGTTTAACAGATAATTATTTTCACCCTAAGTTTGATCGCAGGAGTGAACCAAGACTTGCTCTTTCCTACCTGGGTAGTAACTTGCATTCTAAATGGTTAAGACTTTTGCTTTTTTCAATCGCTATGCCACCACATTCAAAATGATTCCCCGATAGTTCACGTTTGCCACAAGGTGTGCTTTAGAAGCCGGAAAAACTCATGGCCAAAATTTATCAAATAATTATTGTGCTTAACTGTTGCATTGCAAACACGGCCTTATCAATCCAATGTTAAATTTGTTAGAATACGCATGAAAGGACACACAGTTTGAAGCCATTGCTCGGTGCATGTTTGCAGTTCCAGCATAAACAAAATAGCACTTAGTCATAACTTATAATATCCTAACCGTCCGATTTGAATGAAGAAGATATAAATGCCTTAGGCGAATCACCAAATTATCATTTATGTCTTAATTCATAATACTTACTACTTTTTTGTCCCATAGACACATGTTATGGAACACTTACGTGTTGTGATTTCCAAAGTACTGCTCACCGTAGTTAATATCTCTGACATGTTTTCGGGGTTTTCGCCTGAAACAAAAAAGAGGTAAAACAGATAAATCCCTGCATCTTTAGTGGATCCCCGTATCAAACCAAGACTCTAGCTCTTTCTTACTGAGGCAGTTACTAGCATTACAAATGGTTAAGATTAGCTTGCAACTCAATGTTTACGCAACCGCGTTCAAAAGGAGCATCGATTTTTAACTTTTGCCGGATTTTATGCTTTAGAACCCGGAAGGACACTCACCTTACAATAAGTAAATTATTAAACGATGCAAATTACATCCCAAAATATGGCCTTAACCGTCAAATCAAAATTAATGTTTTATTGGTGTAATATGATGTATGTTTGCAAACTTTACTTCGTTAATATTCGATGTTCTAGCATCAACCGTAAATCATCTTAAAATAAATAGGAATATCGAAGCAGTCAAAATGTAAATAGGAACTTAAATATCTATGTGCGTATGCGAAGCCTTATTTCATGAAATATGGCTTTATTTATATTACTGATTCATTGTCCGGTGCCGTACATATATATGTTAATGTACACCCACCATTTGTAATTTCGTCCTTACTGCTGCCTGTCGTTGTGTGGTCTGACGCGATTCCGATCGTTGCTATTGAAATTAAATATGATTTAAATTAGGTTTATCCCTGCTGGCTAAGCAACGTCAGAACCAACCTATGAAGTCAGTGAATTTATTCTAAATTTAGAATATTTCTGTGAGCTAATAAACGTTAAGCCTTGATTCCTGTATATTCAAATTTATGGACTTGATTTACATTTTCCGCTGCTTGTTTACACAAAATATCGAGTTAAACGTCAAACATGCGGATATATTAAGCATTAAAAAAATTCAAGTTACTTCTCGTTTTACAGTAAATAGGTAGTATCCTTGTGTTTTTTGTGTTATATATGTCTATGTCCCATTCAGACTGTTATTCCAATTTGCCACTTCTCTCACATACCTCAGTGGACAGACTCAACTGATTTCATTGCTGTTTGGCACTAAATCTACTTTTGCTTGGAAAATTAATAAGGATAATTTGAAGTAAATTCATAAAACTCCTTATTTCCAGTCAAGGATAAAAAATTCCTGCACATACCAACTTCAGCTGCATTAATGCCTTCTTTGAACGTCAAGCGAGAGTATAAAAAGAATGACAGCAGCACGTGTGTAAACATGTTAATTCCTAAGTTACGTAGCCACCCAAAATGACTCGTTGGCGTTTTAAATAGGCGGCAAATAGGATGTCAATTTCAAGGCAAAAAACTGGCTTATTCAAACAAATTAATAACCGGTCTATGTAATCTGCGTCTCATATATTTTAACACTTATATTTAGCATTTGATACCAACTATTGCAAGGCTGGATTTAGAAAAATTTCGAAAACGTTCAGTAAATGAGCTCAAATTTTATTTTTCTTTAATTCATTACCAACGCTTCTTATAAAGCTATGGTGAACTCTTGAAATTGCATCAATCGTACTGAATACCGGGAAAAGTTGGCAACTTTATGCATTAATTTGCTGCCTTGCGAACATTTCGGCAAATTTTTAAACTGAACAACACTAATACCATCTCCACCGTCACAAAAAGTACACCTTGACATTGTACACCTTGTCATGTTTGCATCGATAAGGCAGTCTTTTTAGGCTAAGTGCAACCAGTTCTCCTCGGATATAAGAATTTTGATGGCTGCATCGTTGTCATCGAACGAGTTCTGGTTTTTATGACGTGCACGGCCGAGGACATCCAGGACGGTGGATTGGACCATGTCCCTCAGTTGACACCATCAGTTTTCCACGGAGGTGTCCTAATCGTCGATTAGGAGGTTGGCTATTTGATGGGCCGGTTCGTTGCTTAGATGGGAATTGTTGGCAGGCGTATTAAAAAAACAGTATTCAACTTGCCTGGTGGCCGCTCACCTTGACATCTCCTGCGTGGTTGTAGGCAACGCCTCATCTTGGAGATAACCAGGTGATAATCGGCCCATCTGTCCGCAATGCGATCGCCATTTTCTCCAGCTAGTCCTGCTGGTCTCGCATCTGGCCGAGGACATAATCCAGTTGGTGCCCATGCCTCGTCCGAGGGTACGTCTAGATCGCGTTCTGCTGCATCGAAAGGCAGAAGAAGGTGTTGGTCAGGATCAGGCGCTGCTCGAAGGATGAGCAGGCCATTGCCATTGAAGCCTTCGAGATCATGGAAACACATCATTTTTCTCTAGGTGGCATGGTCTGTGCCGACGCGAGCCTTGAAGTCACCAAGGACAATCAACTTATCCGCTTTCTGCGCATTCACCATGAAGGTGTGCAGATACTCATACCAGTTGCTCTTTGCCTCGCCCGAGCTGGCAATCGGGGGTGAACTTTTATCCCCGAAGAGACAGGCGGAGGCTCATCAGGCGACACTTGATGCACTGCGGCAGACAGAGCAGAAGTCCCACTATGTCGTTCCGGATGGCAAAGGCGAGAGATGTGTACCAGTTAGAGGCCACCAGTAGAGAATTCACCAAATGCACGAGACAAATAGGGTGACGTAACCCCACCCGTGAGGTTTGAACCCTAGCCAGTATTCCCCAACCCATCGCACAGTGACCAGTAGAAAATGCAACAGAGGGGCTGTAAAGAAAGTCAAGGTAGAGGAGAATGACCGTTTTTGACATCTTATCCGTTGCCCGAAAGCCATGAGTTCTGCTTATGGATTCGCACGAGGGTTCATTAAGCCTCGAGGGGCATTCTCTCAAACGGTCTTGCCAGGAGTCGTGGGCATGTTCTCCTGTCAGAATTGAGTGGGAACATTAACTAGGTTGTAATTGTGTGGAAAATTTGGAACTAGGAAATGCTCGTTTAGTTTGGACTTTGAATTCAACCTAGGGGCCCGAACAAGCTGTCACACAGCGACCAGTACAACATGAAATATAAGGGCTTTGAAGGAATACAAGGTAGAGGACAATGACCGTTTCCGACTTGTTAGCCGTTATCAGACACCCGGGATTTCTAGACATGCATTCGAGCCAGAGGTACTTAATCGCCAAACGTCATTTTCTCGAATGGTCTGATTTGGAGAACTGGAAAATTTTCTTTCTGGATTTATTGGTAAAATTAAGTAATTTGTTGTATGTAATTTGTATGTATGATCGTTAAGTTTGGCATCGGATTCAACCGTGGACCCCAAAAGCTGCCGCACAGCGACAAGTAAGACATGCAATATGGGCTCTGAAGAGAGTCAAGGTATAGGACAATGTCCGCTTCTGGCATCATAAACTTTGCCCGACAGCCACGATTACTGCTTACGGATTCGAGCCAGAGTTAGGTAATCACTGAGTGGACTTGTCTCGAGCGGTTTATTTTGGATTCCCAGGCAGTTTTCTTTTCAGAATTCTTTTTAGTAAAATTAACTAAGTTGAAATTGTTTTGATAAATTGTGAACTGGGAAATGCTCATTTAGTTTGGACTTTGGATTCACCCTAGGGTCCGCAAAAGCCGTTGCAGAGCGACCAGTATGAAATGCATGATTGTGGGATTACTAGGATGAACCTGAAGTCAAAACTACGAGAAAAATTCCAGTTGAAAAGTTCCCAACATAATAAAAACTTCGTTAATTTTACCAATAAAACCTTCCAGTAAAACGGCCCGTGACTCCAGTTTGTACCTATCTGGACAATGATGTTTGGCTAGCAACGATTTCTGGTTCGAACTCATGTTCAGAAATCCTGATTGTCCGACAACGGCTATGATGAAAAAAACGGTCGTCGTACTCTACCTTGACTCTCTTCAGATCCCCCTATTGCCTGTCATACGGGTCGCTGTGCGACAGCTTGTAGGGGCACCCAGGTTGAATTCGAAGTTCAAACTAAATGAGCATTTCCCAGTTTCCAACTTTGCATCACAATTACCACCCAGTTAATATACCCAATCAATGCTGTCAGGAAAACGTGCCCACACTCCCGGTTAGACCCTTCCAGGCAATGACGCTTGGCGACCAACGATCTGTGGCTCGAATCCATGTCAAAACCTCTGGCGGTCCGGCAACGGCTTTGATGTCAGAAGCGGTTATTGTCCTCTACCTTGATTCTTTTCAGAGCCCCCTATTCCCTGTCGTACTGGTTGCTATGCGACAACTTATGGGGGGCACTTGGTTGAATCCGAAGTCCAAACTAAACGCGCTTATTCCAGTTCTCAATCTTTCAACACAATTACAACCCAGTTAATATTCCCAATCAATACTGATAGGAAGACGTTCCCACACTCCCGGTAAGAACATTCTAGACAATGCCGCTCCAAGATTAATGAACTCTTGTTCGCATCCATGTCCAGCATTATTAGGGCGGTTCGCCAACAGTTAATATTTCTGAAACTGTCATTATCCTGTACCTTGAAACTCTTCACAGCCACCCTATTGCATGTCGTACTGGTTGCCAGGCGAGCGCTTTTGGGCACCTAGTTATTATTCCCTAGTGTTATGGATTATTTTAGCACGTGGTGATTTTGCCTCCTACGCTCAGTACTATATATTGGTTATGTTCGTACTACTCCGAGTTGCGGTTTCGTGCATATTCAGTTTAGCATAACTATGCCTAGTGTCTCCTGTACTCTTTGTTGTGTCGCATGTTGTCAATCATAGTGTGTTGTGTTTTTGAGCACGGAAAGTTTATGAAGACATGCTTTACAGTAACAGGTTTCCGTAATGCCTTGTGACAATGTGTTGAGCACGGTCTGCCAGCGAAGCCCTGTACAACAGATTCAAAAGGGATCACACATGACTTTTGAAACGAGATTGCGCGTGGTCATTTCGGATAAAAATGCATAACACCTGCTTTACTAAGTATGACAGTCCGTTCCCACCTGCGCTGCTTAGTTAGTCACCCTTTGTCAAGACAACTGGCTCACGTAATGGTCAGCGCAGACACTGACTCCCACCGTCCGCCCCTGCTTGGACTACCTTAGTCTTGGCACCAGCCCCGCGAGTGTTCGAAACAAATAAACGTGCGTCACTTCACTGATTGGCTGCAGGCGACAGAGGACGCACTAGGGTCAAGTGATATCAACAGCAGACACTTGAGTTTCGACCGTCGTAGTCCGACGATGTCCACGGTATGCTCCACGGAAGAGTGGTGCAGGAACGGTGACCTGCACGTGATTTAGTTGAAAGTGCTAGTAGACTTGTGCTGCATTTAACCGCACTCTCTCCTCCTCCCCCACCTGAGCCCAGTCTCATGAGAGTGTCAAGAAGACCGGAGATGGTGAAGTGGGCAGGTGGCTGGTGCGGCCGGAGCCGCCCTCTGGGCGTGCCAACAAACCTTGTTTGGATCCCGCTGAGTGAGAGTGCCATAAAGGCCACATTAAGAAGGAGCCATTGCAGCCTTGCTCTCAGTCCGCTAGTCAGCCGCTCCACACAAAACACACACTGGGCTGACCATGCGGTCCGAGATTTTCCCGTCAGTTGGCAACCTTCCAAGCCACGGCTTTTAGCGCAACGTGATAGTTTCAAGCGCGTAAGATTTTTTATAGTAAGGAAAATACGCTGTGCCATCGACCTCACTCTCTTCCCCACCCCCACAATCAGACCACTCTCCGAGCCAGTCCGTTGTCTGATTTTGTAGTGGGCGCATTGGCTGACGGGTCGGCGTACCCGTCTTCGCGCGCCACAGCACGACCTGGTTCAAATAACGCACACACTAGGATTCACTTTAATCAGGGGATCTGGAGGAGCCATCGCCATCTGAATCCCAGCCCACTTGTCAGCCACTCGTCACACACAGCACATGCACTGGACCGACGGCGTTGTCTGGTGTAAGTGTCAGATTGGCAGCGTGTCAAGCCATGGTTTCTAGGAAACCATGATATTCTCATGTACATGATGATGGTGAGGGTGTTGTATTTGTATTGGTGTAGGTAGTGTGCGCTGATGTAGCTAAGCATCCGGTGGTTAACCGCGAGTTTTCGTGAAGGCGCATGTGTCCAAATAGGCACATGCAGGGTGTAAAGATGCAGTAGTAGTGAGGGCAGTGGAGGCGGGCACTTCGACTGTATGACAGAGCCCCAGGTACTGGTTCACCAGGCTCCGTGCGATGGATTCGCTGGTGACCGATCAGGCCTATGCGTGATTTGAAGTTGCGGGCGCAGTGTGGGCAGAAGAAATCGGAAGAAGCTGGGGGATGTCATTCGTGGTAGTGGGGGTTGCAGTGGCAGTAAGAATAGTAGGAGCGGAGGGTGTGCATGGGGTATCGGTGTTGTCGGCATTGTGGTGAATTCCGTTGTCATGGATTAGCATGTGATTGAACAGGCCCATGCAATGAATGAATGCGCGAAGACAGTGAGGGCAGTGAAGGCTGTGATCTCTGCTGTGTGTTGGCGCTCCAGGCACTGGTTCACCAGTCTCTATACGATGGATTCGCAAGTGAATGTGCGGTCACAGTAAGGACAGTTTAGGAGAGAGTCCCCATCGCTGGTGGTAGTGGTGGTGGTTGGTGGCGGCGATGGTGGGGGTAACAGGTGATTAGTACTGGGATGTGGTCTCTATGATGGTGGGAGTAGTGGAATTGATGCCATGGGTGAGGGTAAGGGAGTCTGAAGGAGGGTTGCCAGAATTTGACGTATAAGTCGGAATTGTCGGATTGTTGGTGCATTGCTTCGAAGACTTTCAACCAGGCCAATGTGCGCGTGGAAGGTGCGTTCGCAGTGCGGGCATATTAGAAGTGTCTGGGCATTGGCGGTGTTGATCTGCGGTGCTTATGACTTGTGAGTCACCATTTTTGG